>CM061544.1:264981035-265023535 GCA_030864215.1 Capsicum pubescens
TATCTATTGTGTTGGAAAATTAGTAGGTCAAATTTTATATGAACGAGTCAGACTATATATGAGTGATCTAAACTTCAAAAAATTTAATCTAAATTAGATAACTTTTATTAAAATTTTAGTAAATATATAATATTATTTATTTGAAATCAATTTATTGCTTGAATTACAACTATATATTAATTTAATATTTATAGAAACCCATAAATTAGTAGGTGTGCCAATATGGGGTAACATTAGTAGACAAAAATCAAAACTAAAAAGATAAATAATCCATCTATCATGATTCAATCATTGATCTTAGGTGAAATTATGCACCGAAGACTTGTTATTCAACCTTAATTAACCCGATTTTGAGGATTTCATATGTGATTTATGAGTAAATCTTGATATAATTAAGCATATAAGTGTTAAAATACTTGATTATAATGTTTAAGGTGTGTTTTTAACAAGTTTGGAATCAATTTGGTCACTTAAAGTTTAGACGAGAAAACTAGAGTTACTAGCTTGAGCTATGTGTTGTTCTAGTTCATCTCGATTGATTCTAGTGTGAGGAATGAGTTACTAAGGTATAAGTGTGTATCTATATGTCGAATTACTTGTTTATAGTGTTTAAGGTTCAATTGAAACAAGCCAAGAGACAAAACACTAAGTTAATGATCAAAAGGACAAAACTAGTACTTTAGCTTAAGTTACTAGTTCATCATCTTGGATTGTATGTTGTCTTGAGCTCTAATTCGTGGTGTTTTATGATATAGGATACTTTTTGAGTTGATAATGATTATATATGATGCTACACAATCTGTAAATCAACTAGAAACATCACCATAAAGCTTGGAATGGAAATACAAACAGTTGGGACAAAACTTGACCAAAAATGGACATTTTGGAGTCATTGTCGTGCCATGGACCTTAGGAACTGAATTAGGGACGTTCCATGGCTGACGAGTCCAAATTGTATAAGATTTTTGTTGCTCATACTCAGTCAAGTTCTAGTATAGTTTAAGATTATGTCCCACCGAGATTGAAAAATCTATGCTACAAATTTGTATTATCGTGATTACTATTTGAGAATCATTTTGATGAAAGGAGAGTAATTTCTAAAGATTTTTTAAAAAAATATATAAAGAAATAGTGTTTAAAGATTATCTTGGAGAGGAAGTTGGGGGTTGTTGAATTCACTTGATATGTTCATTATAATAAAATCATTATTTTAGTAATTTCTATAAAATTGTAGAATAACTTTCTAGACATGATTTATGTGTTCATGAGAATTAAAGTCCCCTTGCGAGTAATGTTTAAATCAATAAACTTACTTAAGACAATCTCTCCACGAGGATACAAATTGAAAGAAATAAGATAAAGACCCCTCAAATCAACAATCTTATTTGAGTCAATCCCTTCGCGAGGATGCGAATTGAAATAAATAAGATAGAGATTATTTAAATCTAAGAAATAGTTCAAAGTAATCCTTCCACGAGGATAAGGATCAAAAGAATCAATTTTAAAGATTTGAAATAACAAGTGACTAAAAATTATTATTACTTATATTTTATGAAATACTTATAGTATATGTAGTTTTCTTTCTTGTGGGAAGCACAACTTAATATAACTATAACTATAATATAAAATATCAAGTAACACTAATTTCTAGTACAAGAATTTCAACACGAAGTAGTTAGCTTTTAAATAAAATCAAGTCCTGAAAGAACTAAAATAAGATTTATATTATAATATTATACCAAGTTTCTTCAACGCTCCCAACACAAAGAAATTACTCCATTATGGAGAAACTAATAAAGAAAAAAATATTACTCTACAAAAGAAAAAGAAAGAAAGAAAAAGTAAACAAGACTAATTCTTATATATTGCTTATGTTGTTGGATGATTAATAATCAAAGAAATGCCTCTATTTATATAAAATTATAATGTTGAACCAACGAATGCATTCTTTGAAGTGGTGGTTGTGACGGTCACTTGTAACTTCTTCTGGAAACCTTCGCTTGTTTCATTCCTTCACTTGACGGGTGTGAGTAAGCTTTTGTAGTGGTGGTTGTGACGGTCACTTGTAACTTCTTCTGAAAACCTTCACTTGTTTCATTCCTTCACTTGACGGGTGTGAGTATGAAATTGTGGCTACACTCGTGAAATTCTCTTATTTCTTTAATAATTTGTTTCTTTTCTTGTATTCATCTTCCTGTAGAATTTGTCAGAAAATATACAATAATATGATATATTTATTTAAAATAATTAATATTTAATATATAAAAATATATAAATAAATATATCCATCAAATACCCCAACACTTGAATCTTTATTCGTCCTCGAGCAAAGGACAAAATAAAATAAAAATTAAAATTTTAAGTAATAAAATTATTAGATAAAATAAAGTTTAATAAAAACTACATCATGAGTTCAAATAAATTTAGTCACACTCATATTCATCTATTGGGAATTAAAATTATAATCTTTTTGTTTTTCCAGTGTGTCTCACCAAATGAAGAGAGATGCCCATAAATCACACAATATATCAATAAAATAAAAAAAGGGACATAGATAGAAAAAAAATTCTCTCTCTCTCAACAAAGAAGTATCTCAAGCTACTCGAAGTTCCATAAGCTTTCCTATTATGTAGTTCTCCACCAATATAGGAGTCCTTGAGTTGAGATCATGTAGGACTTTAATAAGGTTGGAATGTAGGTTTAGGGATGGATAGAATGTATATGAATAAAAGTGACTCAAATGTCTTATAAGAACCACAACACTTTTGCATTTTAACATCGTTGCTTTCCTGCTTCTAAAACAAATCAACCTCCATTTTTTAATCCCCTTTTTCCTCAATTATTTTTCAAGAAGTAGTTACCAACATTTTTTTTTGTAACTTTTTTTTTTTTATAACCTTCTTTTTTTTCAAAAATATTCTTAAAATACCAATAAGCTAAACAAGAATCAATGTTTACTTCTTTTTTTTTTACAACTACTTCCCACACTATTTTTGTATTCAATTTCTTATCGGCTCTAAGAAAATAAAGTGAATGAATAGATTTGATAACAAAGATTAAATTTAAATCAGAATATGGCGTTAGCATATAAATATAACGCGGCATTTTTCGATATCCATCAGCTGGACCACCTCTAAGCATCGCTATTTTTCTCTCTTTTGCACGCCATATCTTCATGTAGTTAATATAAACTCCATAAAAAACCTTCATCTCTTCAATTATGTCCGTTGGTTTGTGTATTATCTTGTAATTAACTAATTTTATCGATTTAAATTCACTCACAAAGTTGTTGTAGCAATCAAGTTTTTTCAGTATTCTATATCAATAAAATAAGAAATGATTGATTTAGGCTCAAAGGGGTGACGAGGGATAAACATAATTTTGGTATGTCAATTTTGGTCATGACTCAACAAGAAGTCCTACTTTCATTTCTCAACTCAAAAATCTACCTAGTATTTTGCCTCAAATCACATTCAAGGCAAGTTCTAGATTTTCAAATAAGTAAGAGAACTGGACGATATTACCTGACAACACTATACACTTGGGATCAGTAAATATTATAATTTTAATCACCAATAAACAAATATGAATTTGAAAATATATTCATATAACCCATGAAGGATAGTCATTCAATTTTATTATTATAATTTTTTTTTAAAAAAAATGTCCAGTTCAAAATATTACGACCATGGCAAAGAACTGAACAAAGAAATCCATGAAAGTTTATTAATGTAGTTATGCTATAAATAAAAAAAAAATATGTAAATATATAAAATATATTGTGTAAATATATATATTTCCTATTCCCCCACTTAAATATAATCATGTGTTTGGTAAATAATTTAAAAGCAATAGGAGGAAAAAAAGATTTTTCTTCTTTTTTCGAGAGCTTGTGAATTCCACCCCCAATTCTAATTCAAAATTTCTTTTTTGATTTTTGAAAATTCTGCACAAACATAGTTGACTAACAACATTATAAAGTATTTTCTTCTTTTGGATCGTCCAATTTTTCTTGACCCTATCTCGAGAAGAAAAATAATCGTGCATGATAATTCTTAATTTTATTTTATATTTTTTACAATGACCATTCCATGCTTTTTCCTGAAAATCTCCAACAACAAAATTCAAAAAGTTAAAATGATAAAAATAAATTGCAGAATAATGATCAAATATTATTTTTGTGCTTGTGACCTTTTCATTCTCATTTTTCTCAAAATTAATAAATTTATGTCGATTAGAAAAATAAAATATGCATTTGTTACTTGTTGAGTTGAATTTCATCAAACATTTATTGTCACCATGCTTCACTAAATTAGTTTTTTCATCGTGAGCAACATATTCTTTTTCATAAGGCTCTTTTATTTCATTAATTGTTTCATCCTTACAAGATGCAGTTTCATTTGAAAGTTCACCATCATTATAGGAGTTTACTATGCTTATTAATTTATTTACCTTCATAGTTAAATCCATAGTGGCTTTATAATTATATGCAATTCTTTCATCGATATTCTTAAAGAGAGTATGCATAATTTTCTTCAAATTCACATTCTCCTCTTGAAATGATTTACTCTCAATATGTTGATCCTCTTGTGAATATTGATTACACTCTAGATTGCAATCATATTCACTAGAATCAATGTACCTGAAAGAACTAGAAACAATGTAAGATTATTCATAAGAAGAATCAAAGAAATATGAATTATCTGTTTGACATTCATGACCTAGGTGACTGCCTCCACAATATTCACAAGTAATGGATCGTTCACAAATTTTGTTAATTAATTCTTCAAGACTGTTCATTCTCCTAGAATTCAAAAAGAATAATGTGCTACTTGTTTAACATTCAAAGCTTTGGTGGTTGCTGCCACAATAGTCACAGATAATAGGTTTTTGACAATCTTTTTCTACCAACTTAGTAAGATTTTTACTTGATTGATTGAAATTCAAACTTAAAGTGCATAAAGTAGGTTCACAATGAGATTTAAAAAAAAAAATCTTGCTTCCTACCACTAATTAGGTTCTACAAAATAAAATACATGAAGACAAAAAATAAAATAATAATTATACATATATTATAATATAATATAATAAAAATTATACATATATTATAATATAATATAATAAAAATTACTAATGTAATAATAATAATAACAATAACAACAATATCTTCAAGTTTATTTTCAAAAACTTGTCAAGTATTAGAATATAAATTACTTGAAGAAATAGAAAAATAAAATCTCAAAGTAGTAATAAAACAATTAGTTTGAAGTAGATGTTTACCAATCCCCGGCAACGGCGCCAAAAATTTGACGAGTCCAAATTGTATAAGATTTTTGTTGCTCATACTCAGTCAAATTCTAGTATAGTTTAAGATATCGTCCCACAGAGATTGAAAAATCTATGCTATAAATTTGTATTATCCTGATTACTATTTGAGAATCAAATTGATGAAAGGAGTGTAATTTTTAAAGCTTTTTAAAAAAAATATGTAAAGAAATAGTGTTTAAAGATTATCATGTAGAGGAAGTTGGGGCTTGTTGAATTCACTTTATATGTTTATTATAATAAAATTATTATTTTAGTAATTTCTATAAAATTATAGAATAACTTTCTAGACTTGATTTATGTGTTCATGAGGAATAAAGACCCCTTGCAAGTAATCTTTAAATCAATAAACTTACTTAAGACAATCTCTCCACGAGGATATAGATTGAAAGAAATAAGATAAAGACCCCTCAAATCAAAAATCTTATTTGAGTCAATCCCTCCGTGAGGATACAAATTGAAATAAATAAGATAGAGATTATTTAAATCTAAGAAATAGTTCAAAGTAATCCTTCCACGAGGATAAGGATCAAAAGAAGCAATTTCAAAGATTTAAAATAACAAGTGACTAAAAATTATTATTACTTATATTTTATGAAATACTTATAGTATATTTAGTTTTCTTCCTTGTGGGAAGCACAACTTAATATAACTATAACTATAATATAAAATATCAAGTAACATTCATTTCTAGTACAAGAATTTCAACACGAAGTATTTAGCTTTTAAATAAAATCAAGTCCTGAAAGAACTAAAATAAGATTTATATTATAATATTATACCAAGTTTCTTCAATGCTCCCAACACAAAGAAATTACTCCATTATGGAGAAATTAATAAAGAAAACATATTACTCTACAAAAGAAAAAGAAAGAAAGAAAAAGTAAAAAAGACTAATTCTTATATATTGCTTATGTTGTTGGATGTTTAATAATCAAAGAAATGTCTCTATTTATTAAAAATTATAATGTTGAACCAACGAATGCATTCTTTGAAGTGGTGGTTGTGACGGTCACTTGTAACTTCTTCTGAAAACCTTCACTTGTTTCACTCCTTCACTTGATGGGTGTGAGTAAGTTTTTGCAGTGGTGGTTGTGACGGTCACTTATAACTTCTTTTGAAAACCTTCACTTGTTTCATTCCTTCACTTGACGGGTGTGCGTATGAAATTGTGGTTACACTCGTGGAATTCTCTTATTTCTTTAATAATTTATTTCTTCTCTTGTATTCTTCTTCCTGTAGAATTTGTCAGAAAATATACAATAATATGATATATTTATTTATATTTATTTAAAATAATTAATATTTAAGATATAAAAATATATAAATAAATGTATCCATCAATGGTCTTGGGAGCATCCTAAATGAATAATTACAGTATCTCACCACGATTAAGGCATGCCACTGACCCTAGGCATTGGATAAGGGCGTGGTACAACCCTAAGTCAAAATCGACAGCTTTGGTCCTACTATTGGACACTTAGTTGTTATTTTTGACACCTTGGATGACCTTGGTACTCGAAGAGAGGATGGAGAACAATTCAAATAGGATTTTTATTCTATTACTTTTGTTTGTTTATGGATTTTGATATGTATTCATTCATTGTGATTAAGATTACATCCATGATCAGCTTAACATCCTTTTTCGGGGTTAAGTCCAAGAACATGAGGATTATGGTTATGAATTGATTTGGTTTGGTTGTTATCACTCTATTGTAAATCTGGAAGGATGAACGGTAGAGTAGAACGCGGGATGAATAGAATAAGATCGCAATTTTCATAGAATGATATTATGATTTGAACTTAGGATAGGAATATACTTAATTGTACAATTTGGTTCAAGGATGGGAGGACTACAAAAGCATTTAACTTAGTTGTCGCATCTCCGCTCAATGATGTAGTTGTAAGGCTAAGTTAGATAAATGATTAGAGGTTCGAAAGGCCATAGTCATAGTATAGACCCAGTGAACCAAGAACCAAGATAATTAACCTAAATAATGAAGTTATATAACGCAGTATAATTGCTCGTAGAGTCTTATCCCTGGGCTTTTCCCACTGATTATTCAAAACACTAATTTACCGCATTATTAAGTTTATGCTTAGTTTTAACCTCTAAACTCTTTTGGTTACCTTTGCACCAATTTAATCTTAATAGTTGAACTTGAATTTGATAGTTTTTAACACAAGTATCTGCAGTATCGATATTTGAATTCTTATAAGTCCACTGAATTTCTTTGCAAGATCACGTACACTTGCGTGTGCGTTTGGGAGCAATAAGTTTTTGGTGCCATTTATGAGGACTTGTAATTTTGCAACCGTCGTAGTTTTAGTTTTAATTTTTTAATTATTTAGTTCTTTTCACTTGGTCTTGGTTTCTGAATTTGAAAGCAACAAGTTAATAAGCTAGTAAGCTGGTAAGGGATCGAGAATTGGTTGAGCCAGACCCTGAGCCCGACCCACTTTTGACCAATATGACCTCCGCTATTCATGGATCGGCTACTGGAGGTAGATTTGAACTTAACAAAAATATGGTATAGCTTCTTCATAGCAGTGAACAGTTTATCAGGCTACACATGAAGATCCATAATTCCACGTGCAGAACTTCTAGAGATTAGTGGAACATTCATTCCTACGGGTGTGTCAAATGATTATGTGAGGCTAACACTCTTACCCTTCTCACTTTTGGGAAAACCAAAAAAGTGATTGAACGCTGAGCTGGAAAGTTCAATCACAACTTGAGATGACATAGCCTAAAAGTTCCTCATCTGCTTCTTCCCATCTGGTAAGATTACGAGACTATTCAGTGAGATTTTAAGCTTCAAACAGAGGCCATATGAGAACCTCTACCATGTTTCTGAGAGATTCAGGTCTCTTCTTTAGAACTGTCCACATCAGTCCAATGAGGTACTAACTTACCCCTTTGTTGAGGCACTTGACCATAATATAAAAATTTTGCTAGATTTAGCTATAGGTGGTCAAACTTTGGAAAAGACATACGATGTGCTGTACACCTTTTTTAACTGGATCACCCAAGGAAATCTGGATTGGTATGGTGATACTTCAAGGAGTTTGATGAAAAAGTCGCAGGAATGATTGAAGTTGTGAGCGTCACTGCCTTGGCCGCCCAAATTTCAGCGATGAAGAATTAGATTATGACTCAATTCAGCAAGTTGGATGTACAATAGACTCTAGCACAGGTTAATGTAGTGAAGCAGTCCCCATGTGGTGTAAGATTTGTAGCAATAGTGGAAACTCTGCAGATGTGTGCGGTGCAAATCTTAAATCCATCAATTATGTGGGAAATGCACAAAATCCAAATTATGGTAATGCCTACAACCAAAAGTGGCAGAATCAGCCAATGTATCCTTGGGGAAACAACCACCAGCAACAACATAATACTCAGGCCAGCAAAATTAAAGAGACTTTGAAAAAGATTCTGGCTAACCAAGAACAGATTGCTGCTGAAATAAAAAATCAACAAATTGCACAGAAATAGTTAGAGCAACAAGTAAGGCCACTGGCGCAGGCATAGAACACAAGGCCTCAGGGTGGCTTTCAACGTGATAATAAACCTCTAAAACAAGTATTGTCAATCACTTTGAGGAGTAGTAAAGAGATGAATGATAGGCCTCCAAAGACAAATAAGGAGGTAGATGCAGATTTGATTTCTCAACCGGATGCAAACAAAGTTGCTAAGAATTTAGGGAAGTCTGAGTACCTGAATAAAAAATTTGTTGAGAAGTAAATACCACCACCAACGTTCCCACAGTGGTTCTAGAAAAAGAAGGAGGATGCATGCTTCATAAATTTCTTTGGCACGTTCAACGAGCTTCACATAATACCTTCCTCTTCTAGATGTTTTACAGGGAATGCCCAAGTACTCTAAGTACTTGAAGGATTTGGTGACTAATAAAGTAAAGCTGCAGTACATTGATATGGTGGCATTAACGAAGGAGCGTAGCTCTGTGGTAACTCAAAAAATGCCCAAAAAGATTAAGGACCCAGAGAGTTTCACCCTTCCCATTCAGATTGGTGATGGTGAAGTGGAGCATGCTTTGAGTGATTTAGGGGTGAGAATAAATTTGATGCCTCTGTCTATGTTCAAAAATCTTAGGATGGGTGAGCCGAGACCAAGCTCTTTAATGATCTAATTGGCGGACAAGACCATAGTTAAGCCCGAAGAAATAATTGAGGACGTCCTTATAAGGTTTAAGTTTGTAATTCTGGCTGATTTTATTGTTATAGATTTTAATGCAGATAGCATGGTATAGATCATTTTGGGACGTCCATATTTAGCCACGGGAGGAATATTGATAGACGTAAGATAAGGCACTCTCACAATGAGATTGAATGGCGAAGCGGTGGTTTTCAGAATTCATAAGCCACTTAATCCACCTTCCTACTACAAATATTTTTGTATAATTACAGTAATTAAAGTGGATAAGAGTGGGGTGGTAAAAAGTGTACCACCAAAGACCTCTTCATATAGTCTCATTGAGTTTCCCGAGTCACCACCTGAGCCTGAAGTGATGATGATTGATGATCCTGAAAAGGATATTGTTGAGAAATATATTGACCTTGAGAGTATACACTAAATAGGTCCAAAATCAATAATAATACGGCCTCTGAGTAGGAGGAAGAGGACGAAGGAATTCGGCTGAGTAGTGATGTTGGGTCGTGCCGCGACACTAAATCAGGTGTTGCTTGGGAGACAACCCAAGTTAAGGTAGGTTTTATTTTCAGAATTTTAGTTTTTTACTTCACGTAGTGTTTGTTTTTGTTGAGTCACAGGTTGATGGAAAGTCTAAGTATCGAAACCTGAGCTAAGGATTGTAGCAGAGACTAAGTGTGGGGTCCCTGGACCCTCTTGATGTTTAAAAATACTGTTAGCTAGGACTAGAGGTCTCAAGAAATATTTCTATCCTTAATTTTAAGTTTACTTTAGGGACAAAGTAAGTTTTAAGTGTGGGGTGGGGAAATTCCCATGGTTTCGGGTGACGTGATGTTGTAAAGTCTTAGTTTTAGTTGTTTTCTTAGTTTGTTTTGGGTTAAATTTAAAAATTTTGAAAAATTACAAAAAATATTTTGATTTTTAGTTTTTAGTTTGTGGGTTTCAGTTGAGTAGATGCACACTTCACCCACCCCGTGGTTATCTTTTCAGTTCTTTTCCATGGAGGCGCCCCTTGAACCTAATATCTTTTTTATTTTTAGGAGTAAATTTTAAATTTTTGTGATTAGGTAAGTGAGATTTTCTTGTTGGTTCTATGTATAATTGCATGATGCAAGTGGGTTTTATGTGTAAAAGCATGTTGTTTGAATGAATTACTACTTTTACGACTCCTAGGCTCTGGTTTGTGACTCTTGTATGTTGTTGGCTTAATATTAATTTATGCTATTGTTTGGGTAAGATTCCATGATAATCCTACTTGAGTTGAGCATGTTCCATGTGTGAAGTGTGGTTTTGTGTATTCATTGTTGCATTTGATATCTAGAACTTACCTGGTGACACGACCTGAACTGGGGCCTTATCGTAATGGGCATCTCAAGTCCAACTGGGACTGAAGACCACCCCCGATTCCCAACCCAACCAACTAACATATACTTTGCATCGGATGAATTTCGAACATATAACAAGATAATGTTTTTAATAATGGAACGACTTTGGGATAAGTCTATATCCGAGACCAACCTAACTAAGTCCATCTATCCAATAACCAAAACCAACCAAACAAAAAATGACAACCCAATGTATATATGTGTGTATATATATATATATATAACATAATCAATCTATATCCAAGTCCACATTTGTCCATGCAAAGCCTCTAAATCAAACCAAAGAGTATCTAGTCGTTACATACCCCCCCGACCATAGCCAAAAACCAAAGTCTATTAAAAGACAAAAGTATGTAAAGTAATCCATGACATGAAATGGATTCCTTCCGAACTATGGAAGCTCACCACTTCAATCCAACACCGACTATTCCTGAATTCGATCAATGGGCAGAAGGAGTAGTATGGATGGTTCCTACATTGTGTGGAGATACAGCCACCCGCAATGGGTTAACGGGTAAATGCTAGCAAGTACTCAGGATAAGGATAAAATAATGTCAATCTTTAAAATCAAGTAAAACCAACCATATCCATTCACAACCATATATACATACATACATACATATATACATCTATAATCATTAAAAGTGTGAAGGGCCTTAGAAATGTGATTTGAACTTTTTGCCCTTTATTAAAAGTCTCCATTTTAGACAAAATCATCTTTTTACCTATTTCTTATTATTTTTGTAATATTAGATTAAAAAAAACTTTCCTCACAAAAATAGGATATCTTTCCTCTCAAAAAAACTAATCACTCCTAACTAAAAGAGGACAACACAAAACCCCAAATCTAATATCCAAAAATAATTTTTAAATACGTTTATTTTCTATTTATTCTTTCTAACGGTTTTTGCCAAATTTGTTTTAAAAAAATTACCATCTTCCATAACTTTTCGCCAAAATTAAAAAAAAAAAGAATTTTAAAAATATAATTCCTTCTTTTCCCACCGTGAACCCCAAACAATAAAATACGTTTGTTTTCTATTTATTCTTTTTGGCGCTTTTTGCCATTTATTTTTTGAAAAAACTTTCCATCTTCCGTAGTTTTTTGCCAAAATTCAAAAAAAGAAATATTCCTTTTCCATCTTCTATAGGTTTTAACATAATCTTTTTATTTAAAATAGAATCAAAACAATTCCTATCCTATGTAAAATAAGTATTACTTCCAACTTATATAAAATTCTTGTTGATTTTGCTTTTTTACTGTCCTCGTCATATTTTTCTTTCATCCACAATTGCTCTCAGTTTTGTCTCTTCTTCAAATTCCGTTCTCTTTTCTCGGTTCTCTTCGTCAATTCATTTTAGCTTCTTTGTCATAATTTTTTTTTTCTTTTTGTATTGTTGATTGTTGTTTGCTCATTAATGATTTAAACACAATATTAATTGTTATGCCAACAATTTAGCTTATATTCTTAATTGATCTAATTTGTGTTATTAGTTGAATTTATGTTCTTAGTTGATTTAATTTGTATTGTTTGTTGTATCTATTAAATATCCGAAGACAACTCGCATATTAAAATACAGTCTACTTAACTCATTATTTTATCTTCATTCTAAATCATGCATTAACATTGTTCTAACTCATTTTTTTAGATTACTATAGCAACGGATGCAATTATCGAAGTTGTTGCAATTAGTGCATTGAAGTCATTCGATCGCATGTCCATAATAAAAGTGTTGATCATAGAAAGTGGTCTAATAAAATAAAAAAATATAATAAAAATATAACTGGTGCTCGAAAGGTTCTTAAGTTAGTTGATAAAGAGGTAAGAATTTTTCTTTTCTTACTTCGTCTTTAATTTTTTTTGAGCATTTATTTTTCATCCATTAAAATTAACACCTCTACAATATTTTAGGGCCCAAAACTTGGATATGTTATGTTTTCTTTCAAAATTCTTATTTTGTTTAACAAAAGTAGTATGTTCGTACTTTGTTTCACCTTTCCGCCTCCAATAATATAAAATCTTTACTTATTTTTAAAGTCAAATCTTTACAAAATTATTAATTACATTCTTATTGCGTACTTAAAATATTTAAATATTTTATATTTCTTAAATTTTTATTATTATAATGATTTTATATTTATTGCTAATTTAAAAAGAAAAAAAAATTTAGTTGATTTAGAATTCTTAAACTAATGAAAAAATATTAGTTGTCATTAATTATGATAACTTCTAATAATGAAATGTTTTACCATAAATATATTTAATTAATTTTTACCATAAATATATTAATGGTAAAATCTTTTCTTATTAAAAGTCATCAAAATTAATGACAACTAATATCTATTAATTAGTTTAAGAATTCTAAATAAACTAAATTTGATTTTAAGAAGATTAAAAAAGTCTATAAATCTACATTTACAACATATTAAATTCATTAACCACTTGAAACTTCTGATGGTAAAATATATATGTGCTTACAATAAAATATATATTTTAAATTTTTGCACTTCATTAAAAGTTACACATGTGAGGCACGTGCGGCTAAACTAATATATATATATATATATATATATATATATATATATATATATATATATATCCATGCTGGGAAAGGGAACCAGGTGTAGCATACCTTTTAAACCATTAACCTGGGTATGTGTAGCTTAACCATCCTAAAACCACCCACGGGCTATATGGGTCCAATGTATCCCCCTGAACGAGCCATGACGTATGTAGCCGCACGAACCAAAGATACCATAGGAGTAGGGGATTCCCGAGTACCCTTCGCTCTCTATGATACATATGTACATGTATACTTAGGGGATTCCCGTATATCCCGTAACTATCATATATGGTCGGCATGTCCAATCCTCATGTTGGTAAACATGAGTTTTCAGTGTCTGTCCATTGGACTCACACCTTCACGATTAGCTATGACACCTCACAATTATTTCCCAATTAAAACCATTACCAAATAACTAAAACCACCATTCCACTTTTTATTAACCAAGGCTATAAGTAGTGGTATCGACATACCGACTATATCTTGCAAGCAATGTCCTTAGCCATCCTCATTAAGTAAAGTGATTCCCATGTACCCATAGATTACATTATCAGGTTGACTTGGGGGAATTTCATGTACCCCATAAGAGGTTCATTATTATATTTACTTGGGGGATTCCTTTGTACCGCACAAGGCTTTCAATTAGACTAACCATAAACATAAGATCTTACCATTTAACCATTTAAACCATTTATACCATTTAGGGTTCCATTACCAAGTTATACCATGCATAGTTCAATGAAAGTCCAACAATTTACCCATAAATACCCTCATAGGCATTTTATCAAACATGTTAGGGGGCATAGTGTTTCCAAAGCCAAAACTAAGTACCAATTATCCATTCCCATGCAACCAAATGTTCAAACCACCATAATAATATGAAAACCACAAGTAAAATACATAGGAAAACCATAACCAACCATTACAACCAAAATCCCCAACATATATTAGAAAACCCCAAAACCATACAACATTTATGCCATGAAAATAATTCAAAAAATATGACTTTAGTTGGAACTAAAAATGAGGAAGGAGTAAGTGCCTTATACAAGATGATTCACGGAAAGAACTTGACCCCGTTAGCCTCTAGATAAACACTTGTAGAAACTCTAGCCTCCAATCTTCAAGAGAGAGATAGGGAGAGTATTTGGCATGTTTTGATCTTCTAATGAGTGTTATGAGAGGACACAACATGGTATATAACATGGGGACTTAAGGGTTTTGGGGTGGGAAATATCTAGAATGCCTTCATCTTAAAAGCTAAAAACCAACTCGCAGTAGGGTATGACCCACCCCCCTAAACCGTACCCTAGGGTACGAGTAGTACCCTATCTTGTACCCTAGACCTCACTTTGGACCCCCCATACAAATCAACATATGACCATACAAGGCCAAGTCATATCATAGCATACAAGTGGTACCCTAGGAGTCGTACCTTGGTCAGAATCATCAAGACCATACTTAAGACATCATACGACTTGGCAACATACCACTCATACACTATTATACGATTGGTATGATTCCTAGTCATATCTAGGGAAGAAACCAACCCATACACTCTATTTAACATACGAGAGAGAGAGTACTATATCATATTTTTGCATATGACTTGTACCTATGAATGGCACCTTGTCCAGAATGTCTAAAACTCAAGAAATTTTTCAAGGGCCAAAGTTTAAGATGTTTCATTCTCCCCCACTTAGGATCATGCATCCTCGAATGATGGGTAAAGGGAAGCACAAGCACGAGATAATACATCAACACACATCAAACTTCTCTCCAACCAAATTAGAAAACAAAGACATAAATCAAGATGAGAAGATGATCACATGCCCCGAGAATGATTGACACCCCAATACCTTCATCCTAACCTCTAACCAAGTTAGAAAAAAAAGATACAAGGAAATCCAACCCTTTCTTTAACCAAGTTAGAAAACAAAGATACAAGGAAATCGAACCCTTCCTATAACCAAGTTAGAAAACAAAGATGTGATAAAGAACACATACCTTCCGCACGAGTTTCTGGAAGGAAGAATCTACGTGAATACTTGGACTCCATGTCCTCTTCCACATCCTAAATGCCTTTCTTGGACTTTTAATTCCACCATAGAACCTTTACTGAAGTCATACCTTTTGTTCGCAACCGGCGAACTTTCCGACCCAAGATCCACATCGGGACCTCCTTATAGGAAAAAGAATCTAAGATACCAATACCACCTAAAGGAACCAACCAACGAAGGACCATCCACACTTACCTCAACACAAATACAAGAAATACCAAATGAATGGAACGCATGCTAGAGAGCGAGTCCAATTCAACTCACAATTCCCCAGAGATACCTCACCACGAGAGCTTAAGCATAACCATACACTACTTAAATATTCAAGCCTATCCAAAGAAAAAATGAGTTAACTTAGGCCACAAAGCTTTATTCCTTACATCCACCCAAAATACTATTCCACCCCATCACTAAATCCAAGTATCATGCCTCATCAAGATCCTTAGGTACCCAACACCACAATTGGTATATCTATCAATCACTACATTCAAGTCTACCTCTTCTATTCTAGAAGTACTATTTATTCTTCTAAGGATTTAGTAACCTCTATCATTTTCACAAAGTTTTTTCACCACTTACTCCTCTTCTAACCATTTCTCAAGGCGACAACCTTACCTCAACCTCCAAAACCTTAGCTCTAGTAGTCACCCCAAAATCTCTCCCACTTAGGGACTTCTACTTTACCTCATTTCAAAACATCACCTTGCTTCTAAATCCACTGCCATGCTAACATAAGAAGGGTCTTTAAGGAACTTAAGTACAAGAATTACTCATGCTACTCAAGGTGAGACCTCCTAAATGAGACATGCTATAATAGGCACGAAATACTTCATAGCAACCACCTAGGTCATAAATGAAGAATCATCCCAATGAAACCATAACGAAGTAAGAGTCCTTAGGATTGAACATTGAAAGACACACGACCACATACATTATAGGTAATGCAAACATAAGGTCAAGATTCATATCTAGGAAATAAGGCTAATATATAATGCGTACCTTAGGCATAAGCGCTACCAGAATGCATGCAACATTAGGAGAGTGCTCTCTTAACTGAGATAGGAGAGAATCGCTAGAATATGCACCCTGACCTTCCCTTGAAGTCCACCGTAGGAAGAAAATTTAAGATTAACCCCCGACCTTTATCCTATGACACCTAAAATCACAATACTCTGATCTAATGGGCATCACCAAGGGCATACACTAGGGATGTTTGGTTTTCCTATACCTAAGACCTTACAGATCCAAATGCTACCTAAAGCCCAGTATAGACATCCAAACTCTATGCTCTAACCTACCCAATGACCTAAACACTAATCCACCAATTCCACTTGAACCTCCGGCCTATGTCATAACTCTCCCATTATTGTATTCCCAAGTCACCAACCTTGCCCCCTTCCACACACTTTATCCAACCTACCACTCTACCTCTACAATTTTTGAATTGTTATTCCCGAGCTAACATACTTCCTTCAACAACATCAACATCTAAGATTCACACTTAGTGTCTATCAACAACCATACACTACCTAACCAAGAACCCCATATAGACTGTACATATATGGTCCACCCCATAAGGAGTCACTCCAAAATTCCTCATTCACTTACCAACAAACTATGTATTTTAGGGGAAAATCATCTCTCTTATGCATAAAAAAAGGAAAAACTCCATAAAAAATCACTAGGAAGAACAAAACCTTTTTCTAAGAGATCCTATAATTTCCCCTTAAGCTCCTCCAACTCAACCGGAGCCATTCTATAAAGAAAGAATAGAAATTTGGACAAATGTTCGAAACAAGACCAATCCACAACTCAATCTCCCCATTATAAGGAAACCATGAGGGTAATTAGAAGACCTCAAGAAACTCATTCACCACCGAAAGCATACACGAAGAAAGAATTTTTTAGTTAGAATCTTTAACCCAGAATAGATAATAGAGACACCCCCCTTTGGAGATTAATCTTCGAGCTCTGAGATATGATATAACCTTTCCACCAATAGATAGGTAAACATACTCCCATCCCATAACTTCCTCACTAGGGAGCTTAAAGATAACCTTATAAGTCCAACAGTTTAATGATGCATAACATGAGTGAAACCAATCCATCCGTGAAACGATATCAAAATTTTCCATATCCTAGTAAAATAAAACCACCCAAGCCCCTTACTACCAATATATACCACATGATACAAGTATTATCATGATCATGACTCTTTTTGAGTATTTTTGTAGACGAGTCACTAAAGGGCTCTTTTGTTATTTTTTCTATTATTGTAATGTAGTATAAATAGAACATTGTAGAGTTTATTTCTTTAGTTGCTTAATGATATTGAGAGAACACTCCTATTAGAGAGAGAGTCTCAAAACCATAACTAGGGTCATATACAAGTGTGTAATCACTTGTGCATTGCATTGCTTGATACATTGGTGCTTGGGTGGTGGACGTCTCTCTTGTGTCAATTGTAAGAAATAGGTTATTGTAGTGTGTAGTGTTAAGAGTAAAAGAGTATCATATGTTCTTAAGATTATACCTCCATTTTTCTATCTTTCTATATTTATTTTATTGTAACTGTTGGTAGTGTTCTTGTTGTGTAACCTTGTAATCGTTCTATTGTTGAAATCTTATTTTGTTGTTCATCTTATTCTTCTTGTTACATTAGTTTGGGTTGGCTGTTTTGGTGTCAAATACACCATTATATCTTGTATTCTTGTTGTTGGTAATGAATTCGAGAGTGGTCACCAAAGAGGTCCTCGATTCTTCGAACATGTGGACTGTTTTGGTGTATGTTTTGTGCCTTTCCTTGTCTTTATTTTATCATTTGGTATCAAAGCTTGTGGTTGATTTTGTTCCAACAAAATCATTCTTGGGCTTGGTAGTTGAAAAAAAAAAAAAAAAAATGTTTCTTGTGTTTGTTCTTGGCCGGGAAGTCGAGCTTGTTGTTGTTATATTCTTGGTCAAAATTTGTGGAGTCTAGGTCTAGGGTTTTCAAAAAGAAGATTAATTTATGTTTCTAATATGTGAGAGGTCTCTAACGAATTTCTTTTCATATGTAAAAAAAGATGGATAGTGACAAACTAACACAAGTTAGCTAAAGCAATGTCCCTATAAATTCTTTATGATCCGTTTGGAGTTAATGTGTGTAGCAACTCGAACAAATAAAAAAGTCTTTCAAAAGTTGTAAAAAAAAAGTACTACTAATTAATTAAAATGGCTAAATTTGGTGATTTGGGTAATTTTCTAGTGTTGTACATTTTACTAGGAATAGTGTGTTCTAGCCATGCTCAGTTACAGCTCAATTTCTATGCCAAAATCTGTCCACAAGCAGAGAAGATAATTCAGAATTATGTGCAAAAGCAAATCACAAATGCCCCATCTCTTGCAGCTGCCCTGCTCAGGCTGCATTTCCACGATTGCTTCGTCAGGGTAAGCTTATGCCTCATTTCATATGAAGACTGCCATTCTTGAAATAATGTGGTTTCCTGATTTTCGTAATTGAATTTTTATAGGGTTGTGATGCTTCTGTACTGCTGAATTTCACTCCGAGCACGAAAAATCAGACTGAAAAAGTGGCTGTTCCTAATCAAACGCTGAGAGGCTTCTCATTCATCGATGGTGTGAAGAAAGCAGTTGAAGCTGAATGCCCTGGAGTTGTCTCTTGTGCTGATATTGTTGCCTTAGTTGCTAGAGACTCTGTTGTGGTTACAGTAAGTACAAGCCTTGAATCAACAAAAATAAAATCTAGTTTCCAACTTGTCGGGCTAATAGAAAACCAAGATAACTAGTTATATAGTAAGATTGAAAGAGATCAATTAAAAGAGTCTCCAACTTTTATATGTTCTCTTTCTCTTCTTTGCATGATAGGGAGGCCCTTACTGGAATGTTCCAACTGGTAGAAGAGATGGAAGAGAGTCAAACGCCTCGGAAGCCTTGGCAAACATCCCTCCTCCGACAAGTAACTTTTCCAGTCTCCAGACATCTTTTGCTAGCAAGGGTCTTGACCTAAAAGACTTGGTCCTATTGTCTGGTAAGTTCAAATTAGTACATCCCTACTGATTTCTGCTTCTGCTGTATTGAAACTTTCCGTGCACTTAGGTGTTTTAAACAAAAACCATTACTAATACGAACAATTTTCTATCAGGTGCACATACCATTGGAATCTCTCACTGCCCGTCATTTTCATCACGTCTATACAATTTTACGGGAATTTGGGGGAAACAAGATCCATCTCTAGACAGCGAATTGCAGCTAATCTTAAGACGAAGAAATGCAAATCAATCAATGACAATACGACAATTGTTGAAATGGATCCTGGCAGTTCCGGTAAATTTGATCTTAGCTACTTTCAGCTAGTGCTAAAGAGAAAAGGGCTATTCCAATCTGATGCAGCCTTGACAACAAGTGCGACAACAAAGTCATTCATCAATCAGCTAGTACACGGATCACTCAAACAATTCTATGCTGAATTTGGTGTAGCCATGGAGAAAATGGGCAAGATTGAAGTCAAGACCGGCTCTGCTGGTGAGATTAGGAAGCATTGTGCAGCTGTGAATAGTTAAGAGATGTCTTTTGCCTTTGTTCCCAACTTCCAATATTCGTGAGTTTGTATTTTGTATGTAACCTTTGTGTGAATGATTCGGGATAGCATGTATCATTTCTTTTTGTAGTTATCCCAACTTATTCTTGTATATTGATGTTTTTTCTTGAAATAAAACTAAGCTGCCAAAAACTGTTTTTTCTAGAAGTTGGAAATATGGAACATTTTCCTGGAAGAGATTGTACTTTTCCCTTTCAAACCTATTTGTACTTTTCCCTTTCAAACCTATCTGTTCACCACCTGATACTTCTCTTTCTCATGGTTGAATGCTTATGGTCGATTGTGGATTTAATGATTGTTGAAAAATCTTTCTACGGATACATGAATATTACTCCATGTACTTTTCACATGCTTGAAAAGGGTCGGTTAAGTTTTAGCTCCTGAGTACAGATGCCATATTCTCATGGATACAAACCGAACTAGCTACACAGTGATACAACATATTAAGCTTTATTTAGTACACTTCCTGATTGAGATGACAGTATAAACTACCTAGTCCGTGTTTACTTTATATGTTGCTTTGGGATTGTGTTGGTCATTATTACACTTCTTGATTGGTGATAGGGACTATAAGATAAGACAGGTTTTATTCTATTGCAACCAATCAACTTAGTAAAGAATTTTCTCTATTTCTTTTGTTACTCTTTTTAGCTTGGAAGGGTGATACACTACCAAAATTGACGCCAAACGTCAACCGGATTTGAACTTGATGTTTTTGGGAACAAATAAATAAAGGATGGAAGAAAATTTCACTTTCTTAAATTCGTGGACATGAGTTAGCATCATAAAATGCGAAGAAAGGGGAAGTCCAAGACATTCCCTTCTTAATTTTCTTCAACTCATGTTATGTGTCCTGATTGTTGAGCTTTTCATTTGATGTTTTCGTTGTTCTTCTGTTGGATTCTGTAACTTTTAACGAATTTTGTACTGAAACTCCAAACTACTATTAATGGATGGTCATTTGATCTCCCTAAGAGAAGAAAACTTCAGATGACAATAGCTATTTGCACATAAACTCAAAGACCATGCTTGTATGATTTTACATTTCCTTTAGTATTTTAGTTGTTTTCCAGAAAGAAAACACCACTTTGATAACTCAAAATTTGAACTTTCACCAAAGTGTTGGAATTATGTTGAAGAGGAAAGATTCTGCCTCGGAATATTCGAATTTGACAGAGATTGCAGAGAATTATATTTGATACGATATGTCATAATATTATGACAATTTTAAGTTGAACCAGCTTGTGCGGAAGGCTACAATAATTTAGAAGAGATGCAGAAACCTAACAGTTGACGAGGGAGAGAAAAAGAAAATCTTGTAGTGCTAGCACTAAACATTCATTGTATTCAATCTCATTCCATTTTAGGATAGATAGTAATACTAAAATTACAAGTGAAGTGGTGATCGTCTGACCAATCGATCTGACATTAGATTGCTCGTGCCTGTTAACTTCAATGTTTTCAGGTACAAGAATCTATATATAGGCAACGACAACTTCAACACAAGTTCAAGTCTAAGACAAGAATACTTATGAAGTTCCTTCACACCCTCAACACAAGATTATGAATAATCTATCCAAAAGGTATGTTATATTTCAGAAATGAGATGAAACAGAATGGTAAAGCCAAGTCCTCCGACTTCACGGAGTGTCCTTAATGAATAATTCCCCTCGCTGTACCCGAGATTGTGGAATCTTCCTCCCATGATAAAATGGCTTTCAATCCGAACAATAGCGGTACCTCAAATTGTTGGATTCGTCGAACTCACTCAACAGCTTAATGATCACACAGAGTTTTTGTATAGAAGTAGAATGTTTTTGCTGTCAAAAATCATATCTATAATTGAGGAATATATCAGGTATTTATAGCTTTAAATGTGTCCTTTTATAAATGATGCATTGGTTCAGCAGAAAGGCACCTATTCAGTAGCAGTCACGTCCCTGCGCCCAGTCTGCGCTGGACCTGCGCCTGATCTGCAGCCGCAGGTGACATTTCGCAATTTCCAGTAGCTTTTGCGCTACGTCTGTGCCCACAGGTTGCGTACCTGTGTTGCATCTGCGCCCGCAGGTCACCCTACAGTGCGAAACAGTGTGCCTTTTACCTCGAAAGGTCGCATCCCTTCATGATGCGTTGCGTATGCGTTTGAGTGGCGTCAAAATTGCGCCCTCACTTAGAGAAAAATAATTATATAGATTTTTGGATTAAGTTTTTCACTTGTAATACAAGTTTCAAATAAAATTCATCTAAAAAAATAGAACTCATTGATCGATCATTTTATAAATCCAAATCTAAATCCAAATCTGAAGCCGAGCCGAGCGAACGACAACAACGGAGGCGCGAGGCACCATCTTGTTCCTTCCTCACTATCTATGTGGAGTTAGTGCTCCTTATTAAAAACACTTCAAAGTTTCCTTCTTCCACCAATGTGGGAGAATTAGTGAACTTTCCAATTTGAGAGTACACTTTCTAATTTGGTGTCTCTCTTTCCCTCCACCATTTTCCCTCTATTTTCTATTCACATATACACCTTGAACCCAAAAATCCCCCACATGAATAGGGAATGACTATCTTTTGAAGAAAGATACAGATAAGCATGTGATCATTTAGCAAAGACTGATTGCATCTGAATAAGTAGGTTTCCCTATGAACTTTCCGTAGTGAACATGCATCGGATGCACTCGATCAATCGGTAGATTTGATATCTTTGAACTATCGAGCTTTGATGTACACCTAGACAACACATGTCACACAATCAGCCTTTTACTGTTTATAGTTCTCATGGTTTTGTTCTTTTCAGTCATGAACACGTTTTGGTTTCATGAGAGCTTAAGGAATAGGCCTTTACTAACATTCTCCTTAAAGCGGTTTCCACTTCACCATCACATAGGTGATTTCTAAACGTTCAATCCTGTAGACTAAACTATTTGGTCAGATCTGCCAAATTTAGATAATCATTAAAAGATTTTTCACCTTAAGTTTTATGCTTGTTTACTACACATTGTCTACATCATGAGAATGGATTGGGTAATTGACAATGTTAAACTTGTCAGACACAACTTTGTTTGATCCCTTTGAACCTAGATCTTGGGATCTCCAGTCTACTAGGTAGAGTTACCGCCATGTTGACTTGTCTTAGGCCTTAAATCCATTCCCTTGGATGTCCTTTCCACTTCTTCTCTAGATATGCCTAATGTAAGTAGATCAAACACATTATCCTTTGACTTTACATAGTCAACAGTGATAATTCCACTAGAGAGAAGTTCTCTAATGGTATTATGTCTTTGTCTTATGTGACGAGATTTACCGTTGTACATCATGCTCCCTTCCCTACCTATTGCTGCTTGGCTATCACAGTGTATACATACTGGTGCCACAGGTTTGGGCCAATAAGGAATATCTTCCAAGAAATTCTGAAGCCATTCTACTTCTTCACCGGCTTTATCTAATGCGATAAATTCAGATTTTATTGTAGAGCGAGCAACACAAGTCTGTTTGGATGATTTCCAAGAGACCGCTCCTCCTCCAATAGTAAATACATATCCACTTATGGATTTTTATTTCGTTCGATATGGTGTTCCAACTTGCATCACTATATTTTTTAAGTACCGCGGGATATTTATTATAATGCAAAGCATAGTTTTGAGTGCATTTAAGATACCCAAAACTTTTTACATTGCCATCCAATGAGTTTTATTAGGATTACTCGTGTACCGACCCAACTCACTTATAGCGCATGTTATGTCTGGTCGAGTACAGTTCATTATATACATTAAACATCCCAATACTCTTGCGTACTCCAATTGTGAGTCACTTTCACCTTCATTTTTTTAAAGTGCAAAGCTCACATCCAATGGAGTCTTGGCAATACCAAATTCCATATACTTTAATTTGTCAAGTACCTTTTTGATGTAATGAGACTGTGTCAATGTCAATCCTTGTGGAGTTCTATGGATTCTTATTCCTAAGATCACATCCGCAACTCCGAGGTCTTTCATATCGAACTTGCTCTCGAGCATTCATTTCGTTGCATTTATGCCAGAAATGTTTCTACTGATGATCAACATATCATCCACATATAAACAAATAATGACTTGGTGATTTGGAGTGTCTTTAATATAAACACAATCATCACATTCATTAATCTTGAACTCGTTTGCCAACATGGTATTACCAAACTTTGCATGCCATTGTTAGGTGCTTGTTTTAGTCCATAAAGTGACTTAATAAGTTTACACACCTTATTTTCTTTTCCTGGAACCACAAAACCTTCAGGTTGTTCCATGTAAATTTCTTCCTCCAATTCTCCATTTAGGAATACGGTTTTCACATTCATTTGATGTATTTCAAGACCATATACCTCCGCCAAGGTAATTAACATTCAAATTGACGTTATCCTTGTTACTGGTGAGTATATATCAAAGTAATCATGTCCTTCTTTCTGTTTGAAGTCTTTTACTACATGTCTTTCCTTGTATTTGTCAATAGTACCATCCGTTTTCATTTTTCTTTTTGAAGATTCATTTAGAACATAAAGGTTTATTTCCTGGAGGAAGATCAACCAACTCCCACGTATGGTTGCTTAAGATTGAATCAATCTCACTATCGACTGTCTCTTTCCAAAAGGATGGGTCCGAAGACGCCATCGCTTCCTTAAATGTTTGAGGCTCATTTTTTAGGAGAAATGTTACAAAATCCGATCCAAACGAAGTTGACGTTCTTTGATGTGTACTACGTCTTGGATTCTCATCATTATGTACATTCTCACTTGGTTCATGTCGAGGTCGTTTAGACCCCCCACTAGACTATTCACATCTAGTTTTATATGGATAAATATTTTTAAAGAATTCAGCATTATCTGATTCAATTACCGTATTTTTATTAATATCCGGACATTCGGATTTATGAACCAAAAACCAACATGATTTACTACTTTTAGCATATCCAATGAATATACAGTCCACCATCTTAGGTCTTATCATAACCCTTTTAGGCATAGGAACTTGGTCCTTTGCTAGACACCCCCACACTTTGAAGTATTTCAAGTTGGGTTTTCTACCTTTCTATTTTTCATAAGGAATTGATTTTGTCTTATTATGGGGAACTATATTGAGTATTCGGTTGGCTGTAAGGATAGTCTTCCCCCACAAACTTTGCGGTAAACCTGAACTTATAAGTAAGACATTCATCATTTCCTTCAAAATTTGGTTTTTCCTTTTCGTAATTTCATTAGATTGAGGTGAATACGGGGTCGTAGTTTGATGGAAAATTCCATTCTCTACACATATTTCGACGATGGGAGATTCATATTCTCCGCCCCTATCACTTCTTATAGTTTTGATTTTTTTCTCTAACTGATTTTCAACTTCAGTTTTGTATTGCCTAAATGCATTTATTGCTTCATCCTTACTATTTAACAAGTCGACATAACAATATCTACTGCAATCGTCCATAAAAGTTTTGAAATACTTTTTCCACCGCGAGATGGTGTTGACTTCATATCACAAATGTCAGTGTGGATTAAGTCTAAGGGACTGGAATTCCTTTCAACGGACTTATACGGATTCTTAGAATACTTTTATTCCACACAAGTTTGACACTTTGATTTATTGCACTCAAAGTTTGGTAAAACTTCTAAGTTAATCAATTTTCGTAATGTTTTGTAATTAACATGGCCTAATGGTTCATGCCACAAGTCATAAGACTCAAGCAAGTAATAAGAATTTGAACTTTTATTGATTTCAATATTCATTACATTCATTTTGAATAGGCCCTCATTGAGGTAGCCTTTTTCCACATACACTTCTCCTTTACTAAGTACAATTTTTTTGAAAACAAATACACATTTGAATCCATTTTTGTCTATAAGTGAAACTGAAATCAACTTCTTCCGTAACTCCGGAACATACAAGACATAGAAGTGTCAACACTTTGCCGAAAGTCATCTTCTAGCACACTTTTCATGTTCCTTCTACATTTGCAGTAACAGAGTTTGTCATGTAGATTTTTTCTTCTACTTGAGCTGGAGAGAATATCGAAAACAACTCCTTATTAGAACAAACATGGCGGGTGGCACCAGAATCCATCCACCATTCGCGAGGATTTCCTACCAAGTTGCATTCGGAAAGCATAGCACACAGATCATCCGTTTCTTTCTCAGACTCAACCAAATTTACTTGGTCCTTCTTCTTCCCTTTCTTTGGGGCACAAAAATTCGTAGATGTATGGCCAATCTTGCCGCAGTTAAAGCACTTTTCCTTGAATTTTTTCTTGGTTTGATTGCTTTCATTTCCAACTTTTTTTCACTTTTTAGAATTGTTTTGGTCATCTTCTACAATGTTTGCTCCATTTATTGCAGAATTGCCTCTTGACCTTCTTTCTGCAAACTTATTATCATTTTCAATACGTAGTCATACAATCATGTCTTTGACTGATATCTCCTTATGTTTATGTTTCAAATAGTTCTTGAAGTCTTTCCATATAGGTGGTAGCTTTTCTATTATTGCTGCTACTTAAAACGCTTCATTTACAATAAAGCCTACAACAAAGGTTATGTGAATACTAAGAACATCTTTAAACTGTTCAACAAATGTATTTTTTAAAATCATACCTTCCGTAAGGAGATCATGGATAATCACTTATTGTTCCTGCACTTGGGAAACAATAGACTTGTTGTCTATCATTTTGTACTCCAGGAATCTTGCAATGAAGAACTTTTTAGTTTCGACATCCTCTGTCTTGTACTTTCATTCTAGCGCTCCCCATAACTCTTTTGCAGTCTTTGTTCCGCAATACATATTGTAAAGGTTATCTTGAAGACCACTCAAGATGTAATTCCTACAATGAAAATTAGAGTGTTTCCAAGCCTCTACAATCACGAAGCGCTCTTGTTCAGAGGTTCCCCCGGGTACCTACGGAGCTTCCTCAAATGTGAACCTTTAAAGGTAGAGAGTTGTGAGGAAAAAAAACATTTTCTGCTGCCATCTCTTGAAGTCAATACTCGCGAACTTTCCAAGTTTCTCCGCCGGTGCTATAGATTGCGGAGCATTAGTACAACTCGTCGTGACAATACTAGTTGCCGCCATAATCATTCCAGCATTATGCATTTGACTAAAAGTCATCATTTTCCGGTCACCACAAGAAAGTACCTTTAGTATATCGAAATACTTATTAATAAGTTGCAGCAACTTTAAATACCTCTTGTTATGAGTTTAACAATAAAGTTTTTATGACTTCCAATCATCAACCGAGTGATCTTTAACATGTGATGAAGATTTTATGTATTCAAATCACTAGTTAAGTTCAAACGAAGTAGAAAGCTTAAAGCTCTAATATCCAGAAAACAAGCAATACTGATTCCAAAACTTTATTCCTTAAGATTATTAACTTCAATGTTTTCGGGTACAAGAATCTGTATATAGGAAACGACAACTTCAACAAAAGTTAAAGTCTAAGACAAGAACACTTATGAAGTTCCTTAACACCCTCAACACAAGATTATGAATAATCTATCCAAGGGGTATGTTATGTTTCAGAAATAAGATGAAACAGAATAGTAAAGCCAAGTCCCCCGACTTCACGGAGTGTCCTTAAGGAATAATTCCCCTCACTGTACCCGAGGTTGTGGAATCTTCCTCCCATGATAAAATGGCTTTCAATTTGAACAATAGTGGTACGTTAAATTATTGGATTCATTGAACTCACTTAACAGCTTAATGATCACACAGATTTTTTGTATAGAAGAAGAGTGTTTTTACTGTAAAAAATCATGTCTATACCTGAGGAATATATTAGGTATTTATAGCCTTAAATGTGTCCTTTCAGATTGGATGCATTGGTTCAGCAGAAAAGCACCTATTCAGTAGCAGTCACGTCCCTGCGCCCAGTCTGTACTGGACCTGCGCCTGATCTGCGGCCGCAGGTGATGTTTTGAAATTTCTAGTAGCTTCTGCGCTACGTATGCACCTACAGGTTGCGTAACAGTGTTGCATCTGTGCCCTCAGGTCACCCTATAGTGCGAAACAGTATGTCTTTTACCTCGAAGGGTTACATCCCTTCGTGATGCATTGCGTATGCATTTGCATGGCATTAAAATTGTGCCCGCACTTGGAAAAAAATAATTATATCAGATTTTTGGATTAAGTTTTTCACTTGTAACTTAAGTTTTAAAAAAAATCGTCTAAAAAGATAGATCTTATCGATAATTCATTTTCTAAATCCAAAGCCAAAGCCGAGTTGAGCGAGCGATGATGACGACGACATAAGGCACCACCTTGTTTTTTCCTCACTATTCATATTGAGTTAATGTTCCATATTAAAAATACTCCAAAGTTCCCTTCTCCCACCGATGTGGAAGAATTAGTGAACTTTTCAATTTGAGAGTACACTTTCTAATTTGGTATCTCTCTTTCCCTCTATTTTCCATTCACATATACACCTTAAACCCAATAATCCCCCATATGAATGGGGAATGACTATCTTTTGAAGAAAGGTACGGACAAGCATGTAATCATTTAGCAAAGACTGATAGTATCTGGATAAGTAGGTTTCCCTTTAAACTTTCCATTGTGAACATGCATCGGATGCACTCAGTCAATCGGTAGATTTGATATCTTTGAACCGTCGAGCTTTGATGTACACCTAGACAACACATGTCACACAACCAACCTTTTATTATTTATAGTTCTCACAGTTTTATTATTTTCATCCATGAACACGTCCCGATTTTATGAGAGTTTAGAGAATAGGCCTTTACTAACATTATTCTTGAAGCGGCTTCCACTTCACCCTCACATAGGTGATTTCTAAACGTTCAATCCTGTAGACTAAACTATTTGGTCAAATCTACCAAATTTAGATAATCATGAAAAGACTTTTCACCTTAAGTCTTATCCTTGTTTACTACACATTGTCTACATCATGAGAATGGATTGGGTAATTGACAATGTTGAACCTGTCAGACACAACTTTGTTTGTTCTCTTTGAACCTAGCTCTTGGGATCTCCAGTCTGCTAAGTAGAGTTACCGCTAGGCCTTAAACCCATTCCTTTGAATGTCCTTTCCACTCCTTCTCTAGATAGTCCTTTTGTAAGTAGATACAACATATTATACTTTGACTTTACATAGTCAACAATAATAATTCCACTAGAGAAAAGTTCTTTAACGATATTATGTCTCTGTATTATGTGACGAGATTTACAGTTGTACATCAAGCTCCCTGCCCTACCTATTACCACTTGGCTATAACAATGTATACATACTGGTGTCACTGGTTTGGGACAATAAGGAATATCTTCCAATAAATTTCAGAGCCATTCTACTTCTTCACCAGCTTTATCCAATGCAATAAATTCATATTTTATTATAGAGCGAGCAATACAAGTCTGTTTGGATGATTTCCAAGAGACCGCTCCTCCACCGATAGTAAATATATATCCACTTGTGGATTTTACTTCGTTCGATACAGTGATCCAATTTGAATCACTATATCGTTCAAGTACTGTGGGATATTTATTATAATGCAAAGCATAGTCTTGAGTGTATTTAAGATACCCCAAAACTCTTTTCATTGCCATGCAATGAGTTTTATTAGGATTACTCATGTACCGACACAACTCATTTATAGCGCATGTTATGTCTGGTCGTGTACAGTTCATTATATACATTAAACATCTCAATACTCTTGTGTACTCTAATTGTGAGTAACTTTCACCTTCATTCTTTCGAAGTGCAAAGCTCCTACCCAATGCCAACCCTTATAAAGTTCTATGGATTCTTATTCCTAAGATCACATCCGCAACTCCAAGGTCTTTCATATCAAACTTTCCCTCGAGCATTCATTTCATTGCATTTATGTCAAAAATGTCTCTACTGATGATCAACATATCATCTACATATAAACAAATAATGACTTGGTGATTTGGAGTGTCTTTTATATAAACATATTTATCACATTCATTAATCTTGAACCTGTTTGCCAACATGGTTTGGTCAAACTTTGCATGCCATTGTTTAGGTGCTTGTTTTAGTCCATAAAGTGACTTAAAAAGTTTGCACACCTTATTTTCTTTTTCTGGAACCACAAAATCGTTAGGCTGTTCCATGTAAATTTCTTCCTCCAATTGTCCATTTAGGAATACGAATTTCATATCCATTTGATGGATTTTGACACAATATACCTCCGCCAAGGCAATTAACATTCAAATCGACGTTATCCTTGTTATGGTGAGTATGTATCAAAGTAATCAAGGCCTTCTTTCTATTTGAAGCCTTTTACTACATGTCTCGCCATGTATTTGTCAATAGTACCATCCGCTTTTATTTTTCTTTTGAAGATCCATCTAGAACCTAAAGGTTTATTTCCTGGAGGAAGATCAACCAACTCCCACGTATGGTTTCTTAAGATTGAATCAATCTCACTATCGACTGCCTCTTTCCAAAAGTATATGTCCGAAGACGTCATTGCTCCCTTAAATGTTTGAGGCCTATTTTCTAAGAGAAATGTTACAAAATCCAATCCAAACGAAGTTGACGTTTCTTTGGCGTGTACTAAGTCTTGGATTCTCATCATTATATACATTCTCACTTGGTTCATCTTGAGGTCGTTTAAGCCCCCCCACTAGGTTGTTTATGTCTAGTTTTATATGGATTAATGTTTTCAAAGAATTCAACATTATCTTATTAAATTGCCATATTTTTATTAATATTTGAATATTTGGATTTATGATCCAATAACTGACATGCTTTACTACTTTTAGCATATCCTATGAACACACACTCCACTGTCTTAGGTCCTATCTTAACCCTTTTAGGCATAGGAACTTGGATCTTTGCTAGACACCCCCACACTTTGAAGTATTTCAAGTTAGGTTCCTTCCTTTTCATTTTTCATAAGAAATTGATTGTGTCTTACTATGGGAACTCTATTGAGTATTCGGTTAGCTGTATGGATAGCCTCCCCTCACAAACTTTGTGGTAAACCTGAACTTACACGTAAGGCATTTATCATTTCCTTCAAAGTTTGATTTTTTTCTTTTTATAATTCCATTAGATTGAGATGAATACGGGGCCGTAGTTTGATAGACAATTTAATTCTCTACACATATTTTGATGAAGGGAGATTCATATTCTCCGCCCTTATCACTTCTTATAGTTTTGATTTTTTTCTCTAACTAATTTTCAACTTTAGTTTTGTATTGCCTAAATGCATCTATTGCTTCATCCTTATTATTTAGCAAGTAGACATAACAATATCTAGTTCAATCGTCAATAAAAGTTATGAAATACTTTTTTCCACCACAAGATAGTGTTGACTTCATATCACAAATGTCAGTGTGGATTAAGTCTAAGGGACTGGAATTCCTTTCAACGGACTTATACGGATGCTTAACATACTTTAATTCCATACAAGTTTGACACTCTTTGATTTATTGCACTCAAAGTTTGGCAAAACTTTTAAGTTAATCAGTTTTCATAATGTTTAGTAATTAACATGGACTAATCATTCATGCCACAAATCACAAGACTCAAGCAAGTAATAAGAATTTGAACTTTTATTGATTTCAACATTCATTTTGAATAACCCCTTATTGAGGTAGCCTTTTCCTACATACATTTCTCCTTTACTAAGTATAATTTTTTTGAAAAATTCATTATTTTCTAGAAGTGAAACTGAAATCAAGTTCTTCTGTAACTCTGGAACATACAAGACATTGTTATGTGTCAACACTTTTCCAGAAGGAATCTTCAAGCACACTTTTCCTGTTCCTTCTACCTTTGTAGTAGCGGAGTTTGCCATGTAGATCTTTTCTTTTACTTGAGCTGGAGAGAACGTCGAAAACAACTCCTTATTAGCACAAACATGGCGGGTGGCACCAGAATCCATCCACCATTCGCGAAGATTTCCCACCAAGTTGCATTCAGAAAGAATAGCACACAGATCATCCGTTTCTTTCTTGGACTCAGCCAAATTTTGCTTGAACCTTCTTCTTATCTTTCCTCGGGGAACAACAATCCATAGACTTATGGCCAATCATGCCACAATTAAAGAACTTTCCTTTAAATTTCTTCTTGGGTTGATTGCTTTCATTTTTAGTTTTCTTTCTCTTTTTAGAGTTGTTTTGGTCATCTTCTACAATGTTTGCTCCGTTCATTGCAAAATTTCCTCTTGACCTTCTTTCCGCAGCCTTATTATCTTCTTCAATGTGTAGTCGTACAATCAGGTCTTCTACTGAGATCTCCTTACATTTATGTTTCAAATAATTCTTGAAGTCTTTCGACATAGTCGGTAGCTTATCTATTATTGTTGCTACTTGAAACGCTTCATTCACAATCAAACCTACAACAAAGGTTATGTGAATACTAAGAACATGTTTAAACTATTCAACAATGGTATTTGTTAAAATCATACATTTCGCAGGGAGATCATGGAAGATCACTTGTAGTTCCTGCACTTGGGAAACAACAGACTTATTGTCTATCATTTTGTACTCCAGGAATCTTGCAACGAAGAGCTTTTTAGTTTCGGCATCCTCTGTTTTGTACTTCTATTCTAGCGCTCCCCGTAACTCTTTTACTGTCTTTGTTCCACTATGCACATTGTAAAGGTAATCTTGGAGACCACTCAAGGTGTAATTCCTGCAAAGAAAATTTGAGTGTTTCCAAGCCTTCACAATCACGAAGCGCTCTTGTTCATAGTTTCCCTCGGGCACCTCCAGAGCTTTATCAAACGTGAACCTTTGAAGATAGCGAGTTGTGAGGTAGAAAAATATTTTTTGTTGCCATCTCTTGAAGTCAATACCCACGAACTTTCTGGGTTTGTCTGCCGGTGCCATAGCTTGCGAAGCATTAGTACGACTCATTTTGGCAATACTAGTTTCCCCATAGTCGTTCCAGTATCATGAATTTGACTATCAGTCATCATTTTCCTGTCACCACAAGATAGTACCTTTAGTATATCAAAATACTTATTAAAAAGTTGCAGCAACTTTAAATACCTCTTGTTTTTAGTTTAACTATGAAGTTTTTATGACTTCCAATCATCAACTGAGTGATATTTAACTTGTGATGAAGATTTAATGTCTTCAAATCACTAGTTAAGTTCAAACGGAGTAGAAAACTTCAAGCTTTAATCTCCAGAAGACAAGCAATACAGATTTCAAAAGTTTATTCCTTAAGATTGTTGAATTCAAAGTTTTTGGGTGCAAGAATCTATGTATAGGCAACGACAACTTTAACACAAGTTCAAGTCTAAGACAAGAATACTTATGAAGTTTCTTAACACCCTCAACACAAGATTATGAATAATCTATCTAAGAGGTATGTTATATTTTAGAAATGAGATGAAATAGAATGGTAAAGCCATGTCCCCCGACTTCATGGAGTGTCCTTAATGAATAATTTCCCTCACTGTATCCGAGGTTATGGAATCTTTCTCCCAGGATAAAATGGCTTTCAACCGAATAATAGCGGTATCTCAAATTATTGGATTCATCAAACTCACTCAACAGATTAATGATCACATAGAGTTTTTGTATAGAAGAAAAGTGTTTTTTCTGACAAAATTCATGTCTATACCTGAGGAATATATCAGGTATTTATAGCCTTAAATATGTCCTTTCAGAAAGGATGCATTGGTTCAGCAGAAAGACACCTATTCAGTAGCAGTCACATCCTGCGCCCAATCTGTGTTGGACCTGCACCTGATCTGCAGCCACAGGTGAGGTTTTGCAATTTACAGTATCTTATACGCTATGTCTGCGCCCACAGGTCGCGTACCTGCGCTGTATCTGCACCCGCAAGTCACCCTACAACGTGAAACAGTGTGCTTTTTACCTCAAAGGGTCGCATCCCTTCGTGATGCATTGCGTATGCATTTGCATGGCGTCAAAATTGCACCCTCAATTGGAGAAAAATAATTATATCAGATTTTTGGATTATAGATGCTTAGTCGAGCCGAGCAACGACGATGACGCGAAGCACCACCTTGTTCTTGCCTCACTATCCATGTGGAGTTAATGTTCCTTATTAAAAACACTCCAAAGTTCCCTTCTCCCACCAATGTGGGAGAATTAGTGAACTTTCCAATTTGAGAGTAACTTTCTAATTTGGTGTCTCTCTTTCCCTCCACCATTTTCCATTCACATATACACCTTGAACCCAACAGTGCCTACCCATCTTTATTTTTCATGTGCCAATAGAATGACTCTCTTAGTTATGACCAGATAGGAAAAGCTGCAACAAAAAATATACTTCTAAATAATTGCCTCATAGATCCTATATCTATCTACATGAAGAAAAGATCATGTAACGAAGGGAATTCTTATTTGTGGAATGACACTTGATCTTGTCACGAGCACAGAGAGATTAATGAGACCCTTTTATCTTTTGAGTTGTTCTGCCGAATCAGTCTCTCGCTCAAAAAATTTTGGTCTTTGTCAGCCGAAAACTATTAACTTTGATGTGACTCTCAATAGATACAACCAACCAATAATATCTTCCAGTCACAACTGCAGTGTAGGAATTTTCGGACCATTAATCTGAATTTGGTAGTTTCCAGTGAAGTTGAATCTGATCAAGGAATTCCTGAGGGTCCTCATCTGAATTAGACCCGAAAAAGAATGGTGGATTCATTCAGGTGAATTCCTAAATCCTGGCTGCAGCTGAATTGGCCACTGGGTTGGATTGAACGACAACTGGTCTTTAATTCAAGGCAGTAGCTGAGTTAGCAAGAGTAGTGAATGCAGCTCTGAACTCTGCATGAGAAATATGTTCGTCCAAGGGATCTGCTTAGACAGGCTGAGAGGCTGACTGATTTTCATTTCATCTCTTGGGAGGCATGTTCTGTAGAAGAAAGGGAGAAACAAATTAGACTGAGAGTTAAACTTGAGCTCATGCTCACTAGCACGACATAAATATTGAAAGAAAAGAAACTGTTCCTAAAACATCTTATAGCCTACTGTACATAAATGTGGCGCACAACACATCCATGCAAAATACTCTACTAGATGCGACTTTCAAACTTTCAAGGACACAATTGAACCTTAGGCTCTAATACCAAGTTTGTAACGCCCTGAATCTGGTACCCAGAATGCTACACAGTGCTCATAACCCTGAAGGACCACAAGCTAACCCATGACTGATATCTGTAACTGAGAACTACATAATATGATGTAAAAATATGGAATTAAAGGCTGAAAGGTCATAAGGTTCAAATATATGATAAAATATAACATCTGGAAATACGGTACATCATTACCAAAATAACTAAAATAACTATGAACATGTTATAGTCTGAAAGCCTCTAGACTGTCTGAATAAGGAGTTGATGGGACATGTCCCTAACTAACTCCAACTGCTAAAATAACTAAGTACTAAAGATATAAAATAATCAAATCATAACATCCTTGAATGATGAGGACTCACTGTTGACTCTGATTACTGAAACTGGAATGTTACTGATGCTCTGGAGCTCGTGCTTCTGAACCTATGGTATAAAAACACCATAGCACAAATGTGTTATTACGATTGAATGTGCTGGTATACAAGTAAGGTAGGCTGAATGCAAAGGGTTCATATGTATGAACAATGCTAACTGACTGTATAACATGATCGTGAGAATACTTACATGAGTGTGTAACTGTAACTAGATTCATGAGTAATACTGACTACTAAGTCTGAATACATATAACATAAGTTACTGATAAATGATATAACTGATATAACTGATGCTGGGCGACTGTGTCTTACAGTATAGGTTTTACGAAACTAGCTGAGTTTCATACTGAGCTGAGTGACTGTATCTGATAGTCCTGGGTTCTGTAGAACTATCTGAGTTCTATTACTGAAACTAGATAACTGTATCTGACAATTCTAATTCTGTAACTGAAACTATGGGAGAATTCATCTAACCAATATGCCTTTTTTTCTAAATAGATTTGGGGTCCAACCTGTAACCCCAGTTGGAAGGGCGTCAATACCTCGCCACTGGTAAGGATAAGCTGTGAGAAATCCCTCGTCTAACAAGTACTCTAAGAAGACATGGTGGGACCCTCATATAACAGGTTAATACATCTCATCTACCCTCAACTAGTAGGTTTAATGTCTTAACCTACGCTGGCTACGTAGTTCTGGAGTGCAAGGATTGCTTCTAAGAATCACACCCTCTACTAATAGGTAAGTTCCCATCCTTGGGCTCACTCAGCGTTGAATCCTTCTCCCATCTGAATAGACACTGAACATGATTAACTAAACTGAATTGGACTGAGTTCATTGAGTTCTGTTAACTAATGGAATACTATTGAGATCTGATAACTGACTGAGATTACTGAAATTACTGAGTTTTCCTGAGTCATGTAACTGACTAAATTCTACTGAGTTCTGAAACTGACTGAGAATACTACTAATCATAGCGTGACTGAGATTTATCATAAAATCGAGGCTAGCTCTAGGCACACAGCTAAGTTATCGGGTACAAGTACCCCCAGGACTCGATAGCATGAAACTGAAAAGACATGACATTTCTTGAACACATAACCATGGTCAATAATTCATAGTACTATCATTGAGAATTTTCATGAAGTATTTGCATACCACAAGCTTTCACATGAATAAGAATGCATATAAACATGTCATAATTCCCTAAGCCTAATCTCATGAGCATTTCATCAATCTATTACAAGGCATAACAATAGCATGGGAGTCATTTTGAACATAATGGTAACATGAATTCATTATTTAGGTTCTGTTGAGTCATAATGCACAAGTATTATTCTCTTAGGAATTTTATCAAACACCTAGTATGCATAACTTAGGGCTTAGTGATGATATAAAATTAATACCACACGATTCCCTAATTCAACTCAATTTCATAAATTTCAACCCACATACTAGCGTAGTTTCATGAACAACACATAAAGATTTCAACTTGGGAATCCTACAATAATAACTACATGAACATAATCAATCCACAACATAAACATCACGATTCATAATTTAAAATTGAATTCTTGGGCTTCATGGATAAAAGGAATCTATGAATGAACACTTGACATATCTTGGATGGAAACTTCTTGAAAACTAACGGTAGAATCTCTTGAATTTGAAGCTCCAATGAAAATTCTAGACTTGTTCTTGAGAGTATTTGAGAGAAACAATAATATTTTGGTGAAATAAGGGTTGAATCTCGTTTTATAGGCTTATATAGGGGTGGGAAATTGACCTTTTTTCCCTTAAAAACACGAACATTTAATGACTAAAACTGGGCATCGATGCAATTGGCGATGCGGCGCGTCGGTGCATCGACGCGATACCCGACGCGTCGCGCTATGATCATGCTAAGCCACAGTAGTTTTTCTGGCAGTCCCTGCAAAAATATTAACTAACGTGATAGGCAATGCGGCGCATCAAGATCACATTGGTTCACTATTTTGGGACACAAACGTGGTCTAAACGAGGTCCAAAAAATCTTAAACTTGTCCCTAAACACCTAGTGACCTCTCTGCTCATGAATTAACAAAAATACGGACCATTAAAGAACATTAAGGTGGCGAAATGAGATTGCCAATTTTTGAAGGCCAAAAATAAACTAAGTCTGAGAACTTCGCTAGAATTTTTCAAGTATGGGACTCCCTTGACAAGCTTAAAGGACAGATTTAAGCTTAGAAATTTTGTGGGGTCTTACATACATTGAATGGTACGTATACATGTGTATATATTTTATAAATTAGTGTATAACTATATATATAGTGTGTTTATATATTGTAGTATATATATATTGTAGTATATTTAATTTAAAGTAGTACGTATATATTGAATGGTATGTGAATATGTGTATATATCTTCTATAGATGTATATATTTAACGTATACATATGTATATGTTTTATAAATTAGTGTATAACTATATATATAGTGTGTGTATATATGGTAGTATATATATTGTAGTATATTTTATTTAAAGTAGTACGTATATATTGAATGGTACGTATATATGTGTATATATCTTCTATAGACGTATATATTTAACGTATACATGTGTATTTGTTTTATAAATTAGTGTATAACTATATATATAGTGTGTATATATTGTATTATATATATGTATTGTAGTATATTGTATTTAAAGTAGTACGTAATAATTGAATGGCACGTATATATGTGTATAAATCTTCAATAAACGTATATATTTAACGTATACATGTGTATATGTTTTATAAATTAGTGTATAACTATATATATAGTGTGTGTATATATTGTAGTATATTTTATTTAAAGTAGATATTGAATGGTACGTATATCTGTGTATATATCTTCTATAGACGTATATATTTAATGTATACATGTGTATATGTTTTGTAAATTAGTATATAACTATATATATAGTGTGTGTATATATTGTAGTATATTTTATTTAAAGTAGTACGTATATATTGAATGGTACGTATATATGAGTATAAATCTTCTATAGACGTATATATTTAACATATAAATGCGTATATATTTTATAAATTAGTGTATAACTATATATATAGCGTGTGTATATATTGTAGTATATATGTATTGTAGTATATTTTATTTAAAGTAGTACGTATATATTGAATGGTACGTATATATGTGTATATATCTTCTATAGACGTATATATTTAATGTATACATTTGTATATGTTTTATAAATTAGTGTATAACTATATATATAGTGTCTGTATATATTGTAGTATATATATATTGTAGTATATTTTATTTAAAGTAGTACGTATATATTGAATGTCACGTATATATGTGTATATATTTAATGTATATGTGTGTGTATGTTTTATTAATTAGTGTATAACTTTCTATATAGTGTGTGTATATATTGTAGTATATATATATTGAAGTATATTTTATTTAAAGTAGTACGTATATATTGAATGGTACGTATATATGTGTATATATCTTCTATAGACGTATATATTTAACGTATACATGTGTATATATTTTATAAATTAGTGTATAATTATATATATAGTGTGTGTATATATTATAGTATATTTTATTTAAAGTAGTACATATATATTGAATGGTATGTATATATGTGTATATATCTTCTATAGACGTATATATTTAATGTATACATGTGTATATATTTTATAAATTAGTGTATAACTATATATAGTGTGTGTGTATATATTGTAGTATATGTTTTATTTAGAGTAATATATATATTTAACTAACGTATAGTCGTATACACGATTACATGTGTAATTGTGTATATGTGTATATATTTTTTAAATTCTAATGTAGTATATACTATATATATATAGTGTATATATATTGTGTGGGTTTTTAACCGGTTTTGACCGGGTTTAGGTGGGTTGGACCGGGTTGGGTTATGTGGGCCAATTCAGGGTTGTTTTTAAAAAAATTACTGTTGGGCCCAGAATCGGACCGGCCCGTTTAACCAGTTCCGGATCCTTACCGGCCCACAATCTAGCTAAAATTTATTGGCCGGTTTCGGGTTGACCCGGCCCAGCCCACTTGACACCCCTAATCCTCGGTGAAGACGAGAAAAAAATTACTATGAACAAGCACTAAGTTTTGTGAAAAAAATAACTGTTGTATTTTTTCTTACCTTATGGTTTTAATAATAAAAGATTTGCCTTTTTCTTATTTAAAAAATTTTCTGCCACGACCCAAAAATCCGGAGTTATGATGTTTATTAACTCAGCTCAACCTTGATAAGTAAGCCCCAACATCAAGAGTTAAGAAAATTCAAAAACCACAGTAAAATAGAACATGACAAGACTTCTAGAACGAAGTCAGGCCCTAAAATATAGATCAAATGAAAATCTTAAAGAAATACATAAATCTAATCTCAAAACCTGGTATCATAAGTCCAAAGCATCTAATAATACAACTGAGTCTGAAATATAACATTCGTCTCTGAAATAACTAAAGACATAAATAAAAATAGGATGAGGCCTGGAAATGACTCGGACACCTAGAGTATGCTTATACCTCGAGTTACCAACTATCACACGCACGAACTCAGTCACCCCGTATAGTGCTCATACTAGGATTTGTACCGAAAAAGCACAATAGGATATGATTCACTTGTATTTAGTAGGTATCATAGGTTGATAATGCTCAACTTACTCCTCAGATTAGGGTAAGGCGGTCGTTGTCAATATATTTACTCAACTTTGGAGTCGGGGTCGAATCCACAGGGAACAATGTGAGTGACGATTAAACTAATTCAAAATGATAGCTACAAGTTTAATTCAAATAAATAATAATAAAAGACAAAACGGGGGTTTTTTATAAATCAAACAAATACTAACGTTTCAACTTATTTTAGAACTCAAAACTTAGATTTTAATATTTCGAATCAATGATATAGAGAAACTAGAGTTGTGATCACTATGACTATTAATCTCCATTGAATAATAATTGTTCAAGATTCTCGTGGAAGATAGGAACAACAGAATATCCCCGACGACGATACTATCTGACTTATCTTTCGACCTCACCAGACAATTTATTATCTAATTCTCTCGAACTTAGATAACATATCTATTTCCATAAGGATGTTATCTCAGGTAGATTAATCCAGTTAAGGTATCAATCATTAAACAGAAGGTTGGTAGCTTCCGAGTCCCTGTTGATAATTCACGTCCTCTAGTCTATTTTTCCGTTAGAAACAAATAAAATCTAAGGAATAACCTAATGTTTGCAACCAATAGATTTAAGTTAAAACAACATAATTTCAAGACGTTCCCACAATCACTCAAACCCTAATTTAACTATTAAATTAATGAAATAATAATCATAGATCCCACAACCCTAGTTGTGGGTTTTAGTTGCTCATAATATAGAAAGAGAAGAAAAAGATTGAATTCATAAATTAAAGTAATTAAACTTACAATAGATGAAATCCAAAGTTGATTCTCCTCCAAATACAATAAAAAATTCCCACAACTAAATCAAAGGATTGAAAATTGAATTCTAAGTTAAGAGAGCCGAAAACTAGAGAAAGAAAAGTGATTCCTGGCCTCTCCAGGCCTCCCATCAATGAAACCCTAAAAGTTGCTATTTATAACCCTAATTTAAGACAAATTTGAAATTAATTAGAAAAACTCTCAACTATGCCTTAAATACTTCAGCCTAACTATGGAAATAAAATAACAAAGTAATTATTTTTCTCGGACAGGTGACGATGTAGCTGACGCCGCGTCAAGAATCTGACGGTGTATCACGGATGGCGTCATATTTGTTCTAGTTGTCTTCAATATCTGCCTTAGGATGACAATGTAGATGACGCCGCATCAGGATTCTGACGGCATATCACAGATGTCGTCAGAATTCTTCTTCAAGTTCTGCTTCTCTGTTTAAGGCTGACGACATTCTTGACGCCTTATCACCATTTTGACGTCGTGTCAAAAATGGGCGTCACAACTGCTTCTCAACTTCAAGTCCCTGGTTTAGGATGACGCCACTTCTGATAGCCTATCACAAGGCTGACAACGTATCACGAATGTCGTCAGCCATGTTTTCTTCTCTTTTTGCTCAGTTTTCACTCTTTTTGCTCCATTGTTGTTTATTTCCATGCATCTTGACTTTCCTACAAAATCTTAAGAAATAACATCAAAAACACCAATAATTACTTAAGAACTTACAATTTTTTCAAGTTAAAAAGTCCTAAATGTGCTACAAAAATCTAGCACATCATAGGTCGGCTGAGCAAAGTACAAAATAAGATAAATAAAAAATAAACTATGAGCACTTCACCTAAAAATATAGAAGTCTCAAATGATAGCTCACATCATCTCCATTATATTTCTTATATAACTATAAAAATCAAAGAAAGCTCATAATTAAGTAGATAGGGGAATTGAATACACAACCAACATATAAATGAACATGAAGATACATATGTAGATGTGATGCAATAGTGATAATGATGATATGAATGGTTGAGTTTTACCTCATAACCATTAGTATACACCTATCGAGCCTCAGCGATTCCAAAATAGGACCCATTGGGGGTTCACAACTCGTAAGGGATAGCAAGATGAAACTAGATTAACCTGAGTAATGCTAAACCTCATAAATGATCAATTGTGTTTCGAAGCATAGTAAAAATGAAGACGTAGAAAATTAGGGTTAGATATTAGTGCAATCGAGTCATGTGAATAAAAAGGGTAATATAGTAAAGTGAACATAGAATTTCCATTAGAAGTGGTTAGGAATTAACAGAGGATAACGGGGGAATGTGAGTCTGGGGATGGACAGAGAGGAAGTGTGGGATGGTGTGAAATTAGGTTGTGGCATCCCTATAAGACCCCGTAAGATCCTAGCTCAATTCAGCTCACGATTGAATGTAAAAGGGGTGCAAGAGTTAGAAAATTTCACTAAGTGTTAAGA
>CM061544.1:265031035-265048535 GCA_030864215.1 Capsicum pubescens
TATGTGCTTAATGAGTAAATCTTGATATAATTAAGCATATGAGTGTTAAAATACTTGATTATAATGTTTAAGGTGTGTTTTTAACAAGTTTGGAATCAATTTGGTAACATAAAGTTTAGACGAGAAAACTAGAGTTACTAGCTTGAGCTATGTGTTGTTCTAGTTCATCTCTATTGATTCTAGTGTGAGTAATGAGTTACTAAGGTATAAGTGTGTATATATATGTCGAAGGAGTTGTTTATAGTGTTTAAGGTTCAATTGAAACAAGCCAAGAGCCAGAACACTAAGTTAATGATCAAAAGGACAAAACTAGTACTTTAGCTTAAGTTACTAGTTCATCGTCTTGGATTGTATGTTGTCTTGAGCTCTAATTCGTGGTGTTTGATGATATAGGATACTTTTTGAGTTGATAATGATTATATATGAAGCTACACAAGCTGTAAATCAACTAGAAACATCACCATAAAGCTTGGAATGGAAAGACAAACAGTTGGGACAAAACTTGACAAAAAATGGACATTTTGGAGTCATTGTCGTACCATGGACCTTAGGAACTGAATTAGGGACGTTCCATGGCTGACGAGTCCAAATTTTATAAGATTTTTGTTGATCATACTCAGTCAAATTCTAGTATATTTTAAGATATAGTCCCACAAAGATTGAAACATCTATGCTACAAATTTGTATTATCTTGATTACTATTTGAGAATCATATTGATGAAAGGAGAGTAATTTCTAAAGATTTTTTAAAAAAATATATAAAGAAATAGTGTTTAAAGATTATCTTGGAGAGGAAGTTGGGGGTTGTTGAATTCACTTGATATGTTCATTATAATAAAATTATTATTTTTGTAATTTCTATAAAATTGTAGAATAACTTTCTAGACTTGATTTATGTGTTCATGAGAATTAAAGTCCCCTTGCGAGTAATCTTTAAATCAATAAACTTACTTGAGACAATCTCTCCACGAGGATACAAATTGAAAGAAATAAGATAAAGACCCCTCAAATCAATAATCTTATTTGAGTCAATCCCTTCGCGAAGATGTGAATTGAAATAAATAAGATAGAGATTATTTAAATCTAAGAAATGGTTCAAAGTAATCCTTCCGCAAGGATAAGGATCAAAAGAATCAATTTCAAAGATTTGAAATAACAAGTGACTAAAAATTATTATTACTTATATTTTATGAAATACTTATAGTATATTTAGTTTTCTTTCTTGTGGGAAGCACAACTTAATATAACTATAACTATAATATAAAATATCAAGTAACACTAATTTCTAGTACAAGAATTTCAACACGAAGTATTTAGATTTTAAATAAAATCAAGTCCTGAAAGAACTAAAATAAGATTTATATTATAATATTATACCAAGATTCTTCAAATCTCCCAACACAAAGAAATTACTCCATTATGGAGAAACTAATAAAGAAAAAAATTTTACTCTACAAAAGAAAAAGAAAGAAAGAAAAAGTAAACAAGACTAATTCTTATACATTGCTTATGTTGTTGGATGATTAATAATCAAAGAAATGCCTCTATTTATATAAAATTATAATGTTGAACCAACGAATGTATTCTTTGAAGTGGTGGTTATGACGGTCACTTGTAACTTCTTCTGAAAACCTTCGCTTGTTTCATTCCTTCACTTGACGGGTGTGAGTAAGCTTTTGTAGTGGTGGTTGTGACGGTCACTTGTAACTTCTTCTGAAAACCTTCACTTGTTTCATTCCTTCACTTGACGAGTGTGAGTATGAAATTGTGGTTACACTCGTGGAATTCTCTTATTTCTTTAATAATTTATTTCTTCTCTTGTATTCTTCTTCCTATAGAATTTGTCAGAAAATATACAATAATATGATATATTTATTTATACTTATTTAAAATAATTAATATTTAATATATAAAAATATATAAATAAATATGTCCATCAAATACCCCAACACCTAAATCTTTATTCGTCCTCGAGCAAAGGACAAAATAAAATAACAATTAAAATTTTAAGTAATAAAATTATTAGATAAAATAAAGTTTAATAAAAACTACATCATGAGTTCAAATAAATTTAGTCGCACTCATATTCATCTATTGGGAATCAAAATTATAATCTTTTTTTTTCCCAGTGTGTTTTACCAAATGAAGAGAGATGCCCATAAATCACACAATATATCAATAAAATAAAAAAAGGGACATAGATAGAAAAAAAAGTGCTCTCTCTCTCAACAAAGAAGTATCTCAAGCTACTCGAAGTTCCATAATCTTGCCTATTATGTAGTTCTCCACCAATATAGGAGTCCTTGAGTTAAGATCATGTAGGACTTTAATAAGGTTGGAATGTAGGTTTAGGGATGGATAGAATGTATATGAATAAAAGTGACTCAAATCCCTTATAAGCACCACAACACTTTAGCATTTTAACATCGTTGCTTTCCTTCTTCTAAAACAAATCAACCTCCATTTTTTTCTTCATTTTTTAATCCCCCTTTTCCTCACTTAATTATTTTTCAAGAAGTAGTTACCAACATTTTTTTTTGTAAATTTTTTTTTTTGATAACCTTCTTTTTTTTCAAAAATATTCTTAAAATACCAATAAGCTAAATAAGAATCGACGTTTACTTTTTTCTTTTTACAACTACTTCCCACACTATTTTTGTATTCAATTTCTTATCGGCTCTAAGGAAATAAAGTGAATGAATAGATGTGATAACAAAGATTAAATTTGAATTAGAATTTGGCGTTAGCATATAAATATAACGTGACATTTTTCGATATCCATCAGCTGGACCACCTCTAAGCATCACTATTTCCCTCTCTTTTGCGCGCCATGTCTTTATGTAGTTAATATCAACTCCATAAACAACCTTCATCTCTTCAATTATGTCCGCAGGTGTGTGTATTATCTTGTAATTAACTAATTTTGTCGATTTAAATTCACTCACAAAGCTGTTGTAGCAATCAAGTTTTTTCAGTATTCTATATCAATAAAATAAGAAATGATTTATTTAGGCTCAAGGGGGTGACGAGGGATAAACATAATTTTGGTATGTCAATTTTGGTCATGACTCAACAAGAAGGCCTACTTTCATTTCTCAACTCAAAAATCTATCTAGTATTTTTCCTCAAATCACATTCAAGGAAAGTTCTAGATTTTCCAATAAGCAAGAGAACTGAACGATATTACCTGACAACACTATACACTTGGGATCAGTAAATATTATAATTTTAATCACCAATAAACAAATATAAATTTGAAAAGATATTCATATAACCCATGAAGGATAGTCATTCAATTTTATTATTATAATTTTTTTTAAAAAAAGTGTCCAGTTCAAAATATTACGACCATGGCAAAGAACTGAACAAAGAAATCCATGAAAGTTTATTAATGTAGTTATGCTATAAATAAAAAAAATATGTAAATATATAAAATATATTGTGTAAATATATATATTTCCTATTCCCCCACTTAAATATCATCATGTGTCTGGCAAATAATTTAAAAGTAATAGGAGGAAAAAAAGTTTTTTTTCTTTTTTCGAGAGCTAGTGAATTCCACCCCCAATTCTGATTCAAAATTTCTTTTTTGATTTTTGAAAATTCTGCACAAACATAGTTGACTAACAACATTATAAAGTATTTTCTTCTTTTGGATCGTCCAATTTTTCTTGACCCTATCTCGAGAAGAAAAATAATCGTGCATGATAATTCTTAATTTAATTTTATATTTTTTACAAGGATCATTCCATGCTTTTTTCTGAAAATCTCCAACAAAAAAATTCAAAAAGTTAGAATGATAAAAATAAATTGCAGAATAATGATCAAATATTATTTTTCTCCTTGTGACCTTTTCATTTTCATTTTTCTCAAAATTAATAAATTTATGTCGATTAGAAAAATGGAATATGCATTTGTTACTTGTTGAGTTGAATTTCATCAAACATTTATTGTCACCATGCTTCACTAAATTAGTTTTTTCATCATGAGAAACATATTCTTTTTCATAAGGCTCTTTTATTTCATTAATTATTTCATCCTTACAAGATGCAGTTTCATTTGAAAGTTCATCATCATTATAGGAGTTTACTATGCTTATTAATTCATTTACCTTCATAGTTAAATCCATAGTGGCTTTATAATTATATGCAATTCTTTCATCGATATTCTTAAAGAGAGTATGCATAATTTTCTTCAAATTCACATTCTCCTCTTGAAATAATTTACTCTTAATATGTTGATCCTCTTGTGAATATTGATTGCACTCTGGATTGAAATCATATTCACTAGAATCAATGTACCTGAAAGAACTAGAAACAACGTAAGATTGTTCATAAGAAGAATCAAAGAAATATGAATTATCTGTTTGGCATTCATGACCTAGGTGATTGCCTCCACAATATTTACAAGTAATGGATCGTTCACAAATTTTGTTAATTAATTCTTCAAGACTGTTCATTCTCCCAGAATTCAAAAAGAATAATGTGCTACTTGTTTGACATTCAAAGCTTTGGTGATTGCTGCCACAATAGTCACAAATAATAGACTTTTGACAATATTTTTCTACCAACTTAGTAAGATTTTTACTTGATTGATTGAAATTCAAACTTAAAGTGCATAAAGTAGGTTCACAATGAGATTTTAAAAAAAAAAATCTCGTTTCCTACCACTAATTAGGTGCGACAAAATAAAATACATGAAGACAAAAAATAAAATAATAATTATACATATATTACAATATAATAAAAATTACTAATATAATAATAATAATAACAATAACAACAATATCTTCAAGTTTATTTTCAAAAACTTATCAAGTATTAGAATATAAATTACTTGAAGAAATAGAAAAATAAAATCTCAAAGTAGTAATAAGACAATTAGTTTGAAGTAGATGTTTACCAATCTCCGGCAACGGCGCCAAAAATTTGACGAGTCCAAATTGTATAAGATTTTTGTTGCTCGTACTCAGTCAAATTCTAGTATTGTTTAAGATATCGTTCCACAGAGATTGGAAAATCTATGCTACAAATTTGTATTATCCTGATTACTATTTGAGAATCAAATTGATGAAAGGAGTGTAATTTCTAAAGCTTTTAAAAAAAAAATATGTAAAGAAATAGTGTTTAAAGATTATCTTGGAGAGGAAGTTGGGGGTTGTTGAATTCACTTGATATGTTTATTATAATAAAATCATTATTTTAGTAATTTCTATAAAATTGTAGAATAACTTTCTAGACTTGATCTATGTGTTCATGAGGAATAAAGACCCCTTGCGAGTAATCTTTATATCAATAAACTTACTTAAGACAATCTCTCCATGAGGATACAGATTGAAAGAAATAAGATAATGACCCCTCAAATCAACAATCTTATTTGAGTCAATCCCTCCGCGAGGATACAAATTGAAATAAATAAGATAGAGATTATTTAAATCTAAGAAATAGTTCAAAGTAATCCTTCCACAAGGATAAGGATCAAAAGAAGCAATTTTAAGGATTTGAAATAACAAGTGACTAAAAATTATTATTACTTATATTTTATGAAATACTTATAGTATATTTAGTTTTCTTCCTTGTGGGAAGCACAACTTAATATAACTATAACTATAATATAAAATATCAAGTAACATTAATTTCTAGTACAAGAATTTCAACACAAAGTATTTAGCTTTTAAATAAAATCAAGTCCTGAAAGAACTAAAATAAGATTTATATTATAATATTATACCAAGTTTCTTCAACGCTCCCAACACAAATAAATTACTTCATTATGGAGAAATTAATAAAGAAAAAATATTACTCTACAAGAGAAAAAGAAAGAAAGAAAAAGTAAACAAGACTAATTCTTATGTATTGCTTATGTTGTTGGATGATTATTAATCAAAGAAATGCCTCTATTTATAAAAAAATTATAATGTTGAACCAACGAATGCATTCTTTGAAGTGGTGGTTGTGACGGTCACTTGTAACTTCTTCTGAAAACCTCCACTTGTTTCATTCCTTCACTTGACGGGTGTGAGTAAGCTTTTGTAGTGGTGGTTGTGACGGTCACTTGTAACTTCTTCGTAAAACCTTCACTTGTTTCATTACTTCACTTGAAGAGTGTGAGTATGAACTTGTGGTTACACCCGTGGAATTTTCTTATTTCTTTAATAATTTATTTTTCTCTTGTATTTTTCTTCCTGTAGAATTTGTCAGAAAATATACAATAATATGATATATTTATTTAAAATAATTAATATTTAAGATATAAAAATATATAAATAAATGTATCCATCAATGGCCTTGGGAGTATCATAAATGAATAATTACAGTATCTCATACTATTAAGGCATGCCACTGACCCTAGGCACCGCGATAAGGGCGTGGCACAACCCTAAGTCAAAATCGGCAGCTTTGGTCCTACTATAAATAGGACACTTAGTTATTATTTTTGACACCTTGGATGATCTTGGTACTCGAAGAGAGGATAGAGAACAATTCAAATAGGATTTTTATTCTACTACTTTTATTTGTTTATGGATTTTGATATGTAATCATTCATTGTGATTACGATTACGTGCATCATCAGCTAAACATCCTTTTTCAGGGTTAAGGCCAAGAACATGAGAATTATGGTTATGAATTGATTTGGTTTGTTTGTTTATTTATCCTTTTTATTACTATTTTAAGGATTCATGAACCTCAGAATACTTGCTATCACTCTATTGTAAATCCGGAAGGATGAACGGTAGAGTAGAACGCGGGATGAATAGAATAAGATCATAATTTTCATAGAATGATATTATGATTTGAACTTAGGATAGGAATATACTTAATTGTACAATTTGGTTCAAGTATGGGAGGACTACAAAAGCATTTAACTTAGTTCTCGCATCTCCGCTCAATGATGTAGTTGTGGGGCTAAGTTAGATAAATGATTAGAGGTTCGAAAGGCCATAGTCATAGTATAGACCCAGTGAACCGAGAACCAAGATAATTAACCTAACAATGAAGTTATATAACGCAGTATAATTGTTTGTAGAGTCTTATCCCTGGGCTTTTCCCATTGATTATTCAAAACACTAATTTACCGCATTATTAAGTTTATGCTTAGTTTTAACCTCCAAACTCTTTTGGTTACCTTTGCACCAATTTAATCTTAATAGTTGAACTTGAATTTGATAGTTGTTAACACAAGTCTCTAAAGTATCGATATTTTAATTCTTATAAGGCCACTGAATTTCTTTGCAAGATCACGTACACTTGCGTGTGCGTTTGGGAGCAATAAGTTTTTCGCGCTATTTTTGAGGACTTGTAATTTTGCAACCGTCGTAGTTTTAGTTTTAATTTTATATTTTTTGGTTCTTTTCACTTGGTCTTGGTTTTTGAATTTGAAAGCAACAAGTTAATAAGCTAGTAAGCTGGCAAAGGATCGAGAATTGGTTGATCCCGACCCCGAGCCCGACCCATTTTCGACCAATGTGACCTCCGCTATTGATGGACCGGCTGCTGGAGGTAGATTTGAACTTAACCAAAATATGATACAACTTTTTCATAGCAGTGAACAGTTTATCAGGCTATACATGAAGATCCATAAGTCCACGTGCAGAACTTCTAGAGATTAGTGGCACATTCATTCCTACGGGTGTGTCAACTGATTATATGAGGCTAACACTCTTCCCCTTCTCACTTTGGGGAAAGTGAAAAAGTGGTTGAACGCTGAGTTGGAAAGTTCAATCACAACTTGAGATGACATAGCCCGAAAGTTCCTCATCTTGTTCTTCCCATCTGGTAAGATTGTGACACTATTCAGTGAGATTTTGAGCTTCAAACAGAGACCATATGAGAACCTATACCAAGTTTGTGAGAGATTCAGGTCTCTTCTTTAGAACTGTCCACATCAGTCCAATGAGTTACTAGCTTACCCCTTTGTTGAGGCATTTGACCATAATATAAAAATTTTGCTAAATTTAGCTATAAGTGGTCAAGCTTTGGAAAAGACATACGATGTGTTGTACACCTTGTTTAACTGGATCACCCAAGGAAATCTGGATTGGCATGGTGATACCTCAAGGAGTTTTATGAAAAGGTCGCAGGTATGATTGAAGTTGTGAGCATCACTGCCTTGGCCACCAAACTTTCAGCGATGAAGAATTAGATAATGACTCAATTTAGCAAGTTGGATGTACAATAGACTCTAGCACAGGTCAATGCAGTGAAGCAGTCCCCATGTGGTGTGAGATTTATAGCAACAGTGTCCACTCTGCAGATATGTGCGGTGCAAATCTTAAATCCATCAATTTTGTAGGTAATGCACAAAATCCAAATTATGGTAATGCCTACAACCAAAAGTAGCAGACTCAGCGAATGTATCCTTGGGAAAACAACTAGCAGCAGCATAATACTCAGGCCAGCAAAATTAAAGAGACTTTGAAAAAGATTCTGGCTAACCAAGAACAGATGGCTGCTAAAATAAAAAATTAACAAATTGCACAGAAACAATTAGAGCAACAAGTAAGGCAACTGGCACAGGCATAGAACACAAGGCCTCAGGGTGGTTTTCCACATGATAATAAACCTGTAAAACAAGTATTGCCAATCACTTTGAGGAGTAGTAAAGAGCTGAAAGATAGGCCTCCAAAGACAAATAAGGAGGTAGATGCAGATTTGATTTCTCAACCGGCTGCAGACGAAGTTGCTAAGAATTTAGGGAAGTCTGAGTACCTGAAGACAAAATTTGTTGAGAAGTATAGACCACCACCAACGTTCCCACAGTGGTTCTAGAAAGAGAAGGAGGATGCATGCTTCATAAAGTTCTTTGGCACGTTCAACAAGCTTCACATTAACCTTCCTCTTCTAGATGTTTTGCAGGGAATGCCCAAGTACGCTAAGTACTTGAAGGATTATGTGACTAATAAAGTAAAGCTGCATTACATTGATATGGTGGCATTAACGAAAGAGTGTAGCTCTGTGGTAACTCAAAAGATGCCCAAAAAGATTAAGGACCCAGAGAGTTTCACCCTTCCCATTCAGATTGGTGATGGTGAAGTGGTGCATGCTTTGAGTGATTTAGGGGTGAGTATAAATTTGATTCCTCTGTCTATGTTTAAAAATCTTGGGATGGGTGAGACGAGACCAAGCTCTTTAATGATCTAATTGGCGGACAAGACCATAGTTAAGCCCGAAGAAATAATTGAGGACGTCCTCATAAGGTTTAAGTTTGTAATTCTGGCTGATTTTATTGTTATAGATTTTAATGCATATAGAAAGGTATTGGTCATTTTGGGACGTCCATTTTTAGCCACGGGAGGAATATTGATAGACGTGAGTTAGGGCACTCCTCACAATGAGATTGAATGGCGAAGCGGTGGTTTTCAGAATTCATAAGCCACTTAATCCACCTTCCTACTACAAATATTTTTGTATGATTACATATCATCTACATATAAACAAATAATGACTTGTTGATTTGGAGTGTCTTTTATATAAACATATTTATCACATTTATTAATCTTGAACCTGTTTGCCAACATGGTTTGGTCAAACTTTGCATGCCATTGTTTAGGTGCTTGTTTTAGTCCATAAAGTGACTTAAAAAGTTTGCACACCTTATTTTCTTTTTCTGGAACCACAAAATCGTTAGGCTGTTCCATTTAAATTTCTTCCTCTAATTGTCCATTTAGGAATACGAATTTCATATCCATTTGATGGATTTTGACACAATATACCTCCACCAAGGCAATTAACATTCAAATCGACGTTATCCTTGTTACTGGTGAGTATGTATCAAAGTAATCAAGGCCTTCTTTCTATTTGAAGCCTTTTACTACATGTCTCGCTATGTATTTGTCAATAGTACCATCCGCTTTCATTTTTCTTTTGAAGATCCATCTAGAACCTAAAGGTTTATTTCCTGGAGGAAGATCAACTAACTCCCACGTATGATTGCTTAAGATTGAATCAATCTCACTATCGACTTCCTCTTTCCAAAAGTATAAGTCCGAAGACGTCATTGCTCCCTTAAATGTTTGAGGCCTATTTTCTAAGAGAAATGTTACAAAATCCAATCCAAACGAAGTTGACATTTCTGTGACGTGTACTAAGTCTTGGATTCTCATCATTATATACATTCTCACTTGGTTCATCTTGAGGTCGTTTAAGCCCCCCCACTAGGTTGTTCATGTCTAGTTTTATATGGATTAATTTTTTCAAAGAATTCAGCATTATCTGATTAAATTGCCATATTTTTATTAATATTTGAATATTTGGATTTAAGAACCAATAACTGACATGATTTACTACTTTTAGCATATCCTATGAACACGCACTCCACTGTATTAGGTCCTATCTTAACCCTTTTAGGCATAAGAACTTGGATCTTTGCTAGACACCCCCACACTTTGAAGTATTTCAAGTTGGGTTCCTTCCTTTTCATTTTTCATAAGAAATTGATTGTGTCTTACTATGGGAACTCTATTGAGTATTCGGTTGGTTGTATGGATAGCCTCCCCTCACCAACTTTGTGGTAAACCTGAACTTACACGTAAGGCATTTATCATTTCCTTCAAAGTTTGATTTTTTTCTTTTTATAATTCCATTAGATTGAGATGAATACGGGGCCGTAGTTTGATAGACAATTTAATTCTCTACACATATTTTGATGAAGGGAGATTCATATTCTCCGCCCTTATCACTTCTTATAGTTTTGATTTTTTTCTCTAACTGATTTTCAACTTTAGTTTTGTATTGCCTAAATGCATCTATTGCTTCATCCTTATTATTTAGCAAGTAGACATAACAATATCTAGTTCAATCGTCAATAAAAGTTATGAAATACTTTTTTCCACCACAAGATAGTGTTGACTTCATATCACAAATGTCAGTGTGGATTAAGTCTAAGGGACTGGAATTCCTTTCAACGGACTTATACGGATGCTTAGCATACTTTGATTCCATACAAGTTTGACACTCTTTGATTTATTGCACTCAAAGTTTGGCAAAACTTTTAAGTTAATCAGTTTTCATAATGTTTAGTAATTAACATGGACTAATCATTCATGCCACAAATCACAAGACTCAAGCAAGTAATAAGAATTTGAACTTTTATTGATTTCAACATTCATTACATTCATTTTGAATAGCCCCTTATTGAGGTAGCCTTTTCCTACATACATTTCTCCTTTACTAAGTATAATTTTTTTGAAAAATTCATTATTTTCTAGAAGTGAAACTGAAATCAAGTTCTTCTGTAACTCTGGAACATACAAGACATTGTTATGTGTCAACACTTTTCCAGAAGGAATCTTCAAGCACACTTTTCATGTTCCTTCTACCTTTGCAGTAGCGGAGTTTTCCATGTAGATCTTTTCTTTTACTTGAGCTGGAGAGAACGTCGAAAACAACTCCTTATTAGCAAAAACATGGCGGGTGGCACCAGAATCCATCCACCATTCGCGAAGATTTCCCACCAAGTTGCATTCAGAAAGAATAGCACACAGATCATCCGTTTCTTTCTTGGACTCAGCCAAATTTTGCTTGGTCCTTCTTCTTATCTTTCCTCGGGGAACAACAATCCATAGACTTATGGCCAATCATGCCACAATTAAAGAACTTTCCTTTAAATTTCTTCTTGGGTTGATTGCTTTCATTTTTAGTTTTCTTTCTCTTTTTAGAGTTGTTTTGGTCATCTTCTACAATGTTTTCTCCGTTCATTGCAAAATTTCCTCTTGACCTTGTTTCCGCATCCTTATTATCTTCTTCAATGTGTAGTCGTACAATCAGGTCTTCTACTGAGATCTCCTTACATTTATGTTTCAAATAATTCTTGAAGTCTTTCGACATAGTCGGTAGCTTATCTATTATTGCTGCTACTTGAAACGCGTCATTCACAATCAAACCTACAACAAAGGTTATGTGAATACTAAGAACATGTTTAAACTATTCAACAATGGTATTTGTTAAAATCATACCTTTCGCAGGGAGATCATGGAAGATCACTTGTAGTTCCTGCACTTGGGAAACAACAGACTTGTTGTCTATCATTTTGTACTCCAGGAATCTTGCAACGAAGAACTTTTTAGTTTCGGCATCCTCTGTTTTGTACTTCTATTCTAGCGCTCCCCATAACTCTTTTACTGTCTTTGTTCCGCTATGCACATTGTAAAGGTAATCTTGGAGACCACTCAAGGTGTAATTCCTGCAAAGAAAATTTGAGTGTTTCCAAGCCTCTACAATCACGAAGCGCTCTTGTTCATAGTTTCCCTCGGGCACCTCCAGAGCTTTATCAAACGTGAACCTTTGAAGATAGCGAGTTGTGAGGTAGAAAAATATTTTTTGTTGCCATCTCTTGAAGTCAATACCCACGAACTTTCTGGGTTTCTCTGTCGGTGCCATAGCTTGCGAAGCATTAGTACGACTCATTTTGGCAATACTAGTTTCCCCATAGTCGTTCCAGTATCATGAATTTGACTATCAGTCATCATTTTCCTGTCACCACAAGATAGTACCTTTAGTATATCAAAATACTTATTAAAAAGTTACAGCAACTTTAAATACCTCTTGTTTTTAGTTTAACTATGAAGTTTTTATGACTTCCAATCGTCAACTGAGTGATATTTAACTTGTGATGAAGATTTAATGTCTTCAAATCACTAGTTAAGTTCAAACGGAGTAGAAAACTTAAAGCTTTAATCTCCAGAAGACAAGCAATACAGATTTCGAAAGTTTATTCCTTAAGATTGTTGACTTCAAAGTTTTTGGGTGCAAGAATCTATGTATAGGCAACGACAACTTTAACACAAGTTCAAGTCTAAGACAAGAATACTTATGAAGTTTCTTAACACCCTCAACACAAGATTATGAATAATCTATCTAAGAGGTATGTTATATTTTAGAAATGAGATGAAATAGAATGGTAAAGCCATGTCCCCCGACTTCATGAAGTGTCCTTAATGAATAATTTCCCTCACTGTATCCGAGGTTATGGAATCTTTCTCCCAGGATTAAATGGCTTTCAACCGAATAATAACGGTACCTCAAATTGTTGGATTCATCAAACTCACTCAATAGATTAATGATCACATATAGTTTTTGTATAGAAGAAAAGTGTTTTTTCTGACAAAATTCATGTCTATACCTGAGGAATATATCAGGTATTTATAGCCTTAAATATTTCCTTTCAGAAAGGATGCATTGGTTCAGCAGAAAGGCACCTATTCAGTAGCAGTCACATCCTACGCCCAATCTGTGTTGGACCTGCACCTGATTTGCAGCCGTAGGTGAGGTTTTGCAATTTCCAGTATCTTATACGCTATGTCTGCGCCCACAGGTCGCGTACCTGCGCTGTATCTGCACCCGTAAGTCACCCTACAACACGAAACAGTGTGTTTTTTACCTCAAAGGGTCGCATCCCTTCGTGATGCATTGCGTATGCATTTGCAGGGCGTCAAAATTGCACCCTCACTTGGAGAAAAATAATTATATCAGATTTTTGGATTATAGATGCTTAGTCGAGCCGAGCAACGACGATGACGCGAGGCACCACCTTGTTCTTGCCTCACTATCCATGTGGAGTTAATGTTCCTTATTAAAAAAACTCCAAAGTTCCCTTCTCCCACCAATGTGGGAGAATTAGTGAACTTTCCAATTTGAGAGTATACTTTCTAATTTGGTGTCTCTCTTTCCCTCCACCATTTTCCATTCACATATACACCTTAAACCCAACAGTGCCTACCCATCTTTATTTTTCGTGCGCCAATAGAATGACTCTCTTAGTTATGACCAGATAGGAAAAGCTGCAACAAAAAATATACTTCTAAATAATTGCCTCATAGATCCTATATCTATCTACATGAAGAAAAGATCATGTAACAGAGGGAATTCTTATTTGTGGAATGACACTCGATCTTGTCACGAGCACGGAGAGATTAATGAGACCCTTTTATCTTTTGAGTTGTTCTGCCGAATCAGTCTCTCGCTCAAAAAATTTTGGTCTTTGTCAGCCGAAAACTATTAACTTTGATGTGACTCTCAATAGATACAACCAACCAATTAATATCTTCCATTCACAACTGCAGTGTAGGAATTTTCGGACCATTAATCTGAATTTGGTAGTTTCCAGTGAAGTTGAATCTGATCAAGGAATTCCTGAGGGTCCTCATCCGAATTAGACCCGAAAAAGAATGGTGGATTCATTCAGGTGAATTCCTAAATCCTGGCTGCAGCTGAATTGGCCACTGGGTTGGATGGAACGACAGCTGGTCTTTTATTCAAGGCAGTAGCTGAGTTAGCAAGAGTAGTGAATACAGCTCTGAACTCTGTATGAGAAATATATTCGTCCAAGGGATCTAATTGGACAGGCTGAGGGGCTGACTGATTTTCATTTCATCTCTTGGGAGGCATGTTCTGTAGAAGAAAGGGAGAAACAAATTAGACTGAGAGTTAAACTTGAGCTCATGCTCACTAGCACGACATAAATATTAAAAGAAAAGAAATTATTCCTAAAACATCTTATAGCCTACTGTACATAAATGTGGCGCACAACACATCCATGCAAAATACTCTACTAGATGCGACTTTCAGACTTTCAAGGACACAATTGAACCTTAGGCTCTAATACCAAGTTTGTAACACCCTGAATCTGGTACCCAGAATGCTACACAGTGCTCATAACCCTGAAGGACCACAAGCTAACCCATGACTGATATCTGTAACTGAGAACTACATAATATGATGTAAAAATATGGAATTAAAGGCTGAAAGGTCATAAGGTTCAAATATATGATAAAATATAACATCTGGAAATACGGTACATCATTACCAAAATAACTAAAATAACTATGAACATGTTATAGTCTGAAAGCCTCTAGACTGTCTGAATAAGGAGTTGATGGTACATGTCCCTAACTAACTCCAACTGCTAAAATAACTAAGTACTAAAGATATAAAATAATCAAATCATAACATCTTTGAATGATGAGGACTCACTGTTGACTCTGATTACTGAAACTGGAATGTTAGTAATGCTCTGGAGCTCGTTCTTCTGAACCTATGGTATAAAAACACCATAGCACAAATGTGTTATTACGATTGAATGTGCTGGTATACAAGTGAGGTAGGCTGAATGCAAAGGGTTCATATGTATGAACAATGCTAACTGACTGTATAACATGATCGTGAGAATACTTACATGAGTGTGTAACTGTAACTAGATTCATGAGTAATACTGACTACTAAGTCTGAATACATATAACATAAGTTACTGATAAATGATATAACTGATATAACTGATGTTGGGCGACTGTGTCTTACAGTATAGGTTTTACGAAACTAGCTGAGTTTCATACTGAGCTGAGTGACTGTATCTGATAGTCCTGGGTTCTGTAGAACTATCTGAGTTCTATTACTGAAACTAGATGACTGTATCTGACAATTCTAATTCTGTAACTGAAACTATGGGAGAATTCATCTAACCAATATGCCCTTTTTTCTAAATAGATTTGGGGTCCAACCTGTAACCCCAATTGGAAGGGTGTCAATACCTCGCCACTGGTAAGGATAAGCTGTGAGAAATCCCTCGTCTAACAAGTACTCTAAGAAGACATGGTGGGACCCTCATATAACAAGTTAATACATCTCATCTACCCTCAACTAGTAGGTTTGATGTCTTAACCTATGCTGGCTACGTAGTTCTGGAGTGCAAGGATTGCTTCTAAGAATCACACCCTCTACTAATAGGTGAGTTCCCATCCTTGGGCTCACTCGGCGTTGAATCCTTCTCCCATCTGAATAGACACTGAACATGATTAACTAAACTGAATTGGACTGAGTTCATTGAGTTCTGTTAACTAATGGAATACTATTGAGATCTGATAACTGACTGAGATTACTGAAATTACTGAGTTTTCCTGAGTCATGTAACTGACTAAATTCTACTGAGTTCTGAAACTGACTGAGAATACTACTAATCATAGCGTGACTGAGATTTATCATAAAATCGAGGCTAGCTCTAGGCACACAACTAAGTTATCGGGTACAAGTACCCCCAGGACTCGATAGCATGAAACTGAAAAGACATGACATTTCTTGAACACATAACCATGGTCAATAATTCATAGTACTATCATTGAGAATTTTCATGAAGTATTTGCATACCACAAGCTTTCACATGAATAAGAATGCATATAAACATGTCATAATTCCCTAAGCCTAATCTCATGAGAATTTCATCAATCTATTACAAGGCATAACAATAGCATGGGAGTCATTTTGAACATAATGGTAACATGAATTCATTATTTAGGTTCTGTTGAGTCATAATGCACAAGTATTATTCTCTTAGGCATTTTATCAAACACCTAGTATGCATAACTTAGGGCTTAGTGATGATATAAAATTAATACCACACGATTCCCTAATTCAACTCAATTTCATAAATTTCAACCTACATACTAGCGTAGTTTCATGAACAACACATAAAGATTTCAACTTGGGAATCCTACAATAATAACTACATGAACATAATCAATCCACAACATAAACATCACGATTCATAATTTAAAATTGAATTCTTGGGCTTCATGGATAAAAGGAATCTATGAATGAACACTTGACATATCTTGGATGGAAGCTTCTTGAAAACTAACGGTAGAATCTCTTGAATTTGAAGCTCCAATGAAAATTCTAGACTTGTTCTTGAGAGTATTTGAGAGAAACAATAATATTTTGGTGAAATAAGGGTTGAATCTCGTTTTATAGGCTTATATAAGGGTGGGAAATTGACCTTTTTGCCCTTAAAAACACGAACATTTAATGACTAAAACTGGGCATCGATGCAATTGGCGATGCGGCGCGTCGGTGCATCGACGCGATACCCGACGCGTCGCGCTATGATCATGCTAAGCCACAGTAGTTTTTCTGGCACTCCCTGAAAAAATATTAACTAACGTGATAGGCAATGCGGCGCATCAAGATCACATTGGTTCACTGTTTTGGGACACAAACGTGGTCTAAACGAGGTCCAATAAATCTTAAACTTGTCCCTAAACACCTAGTGACCTCTCTGCTCATGAATTAACAAAAATACGGACCATTAAAGAACATTAAGGTGGCGAAATGAGATTGCCAATTTTTGAAGGCCAAAAATAAACTAAGTCTGAGAACTTCGCTAGAATTTTTCAAGTATGGGACTCCCTTGACAAACTTAAAGGACAGATTTAAGCTTAGAAATTTTGTGGGGTCTTACATACATTGAATGGTACGTATACATGTGTATATGTTTTATAAATTAGTGTATAACTATATATATAGTGTGTTTATATATTGTAGTATATATATATTGTAGTATATTTAATTTAAAGTAGTACGTATATATTGAATGGTATGTGTATATGTGTATATATCTTCTATAGATGTATATATTTAACGTATACATATGTATATGTTTTATAAATTAGTGTATAACTATATATATAGTGTGTGTATATATTGTAGTATATATATTGTAGTATATTTTATTT
>CM061544.1:265056035-265101035 GCA_030864215.1 Capsicum pubescens
TAAATCATACTTGTGGAACTTCCCTGTGTATGTTGTTATTGGAAGATCCTTCAAAATAAGGAAAATGATTTCCTCCCCATCTTTTAAAAAAAAAACATTATTTTTTAAAAACAATTCTACCTCCCTACCCTCCCCCCACTACCACCACCACTACCACCCTACCCCTCCCTCCTAACTAGTGGCAAATACAGAATTTTAATCCAGGAGTGTTGGAAAAAACAAGAATATCTATAGTGTTGGAAAATTAGCAGGTCAAATTTTATATGAACGAGTAAGACTATATATGAGTGATCTAAACTTCAATAATTTTAATCTAAATTAGATAACTTTTATTAAAATTTTAGTAAATATATAATATTATTTATTTGAAATCAATTTATTGATTGAATTACAACTATATATTAATTTAATATTTATAGAAACCCCTAAATTAGTAGGTGTGCCAATATGGGGTAACATTAGTAGACAAAAATCAAAACTAACAAGATAAATAATCCATCTATCGAGATTCAATCATTGATCTTAGGTGAAATTATGCACCTAAGACTTGTTATTCGACCTTAATTAGACCGGTTTTGAGGATTTCTTATGTGCTTAATGAGTAAATCTTGATATAATTGAGCATCTAAGTGTTAAAATACTTGATTATAATGTTTAAGGTGTGTTTTTAACAAGTTTGGAATCAATTTGGTAACATAAAGTTTAGACGAGAAAACTAGAGTTACTAGCTTGAGCTATGTGTTGTTCTAGTTCATCTCTATTGATTCTAGTGTGAGTAATGAGTTACTAAGGTATAAGTGTGTATATATATGTCGAAGGACTTGTTTATAGTGTTTAAGGTTCAATTGAAACAAGCCAAGAGCCAAAACACTAAGTTAATGATCAAAAGGACAAAACTAGTACTTTAGCTTAAGTTACTAGTTCATCGTCTTGGATTGTATGTTGTCTTGAGCTCTAATTCGTGGTGTTTGATGATATAGGATACTTTTTGAGTTGATAATGATTATATATGATGCTACACAAGCTGTAAATCAACTAGAAACATCACCATAAAGCTTGGAATGGAAAGACAAACAGTTGGGACAAAACTTGACCAAAAATGGACATTTTGGAGTCATTGTCGTGCCATGGACCTTAGGAACTGAATTAGGGACGTTCCATGGCTGACGTGTCCAAATTTTATAAGATTTTTGTTGATCATACTCAGTCAAATTCTAGTATATTTTAAGATATCGTCCCACAAAGATTGAAAAATCTATGCTACAAATTTGTATTATCTTGATTACTATTTGAGAATCATATTGATGAAAGGAGAGTAATTTCTAAAGATTTTTTAAAAAAATATATAAAGAAATAGTGTTTAAAGATTATCTTGGAGAGGAAGTTGGGGGTGGTTGAATTCACTTGATATGTTCATTATAATAAAATTATTATTTTAGTAATTTCTATAAAATTGTAGAATAACTTTCTAGACTTGATTTATGTGTTCATGAGAATTAAAGTCCCCTTGCAAGTAATCTTTAAATCAATAAACTTACTTGAGAAAATCTCTCCACGAGGATACAAATTGAAAGAAATAAGATAAAGACCCCTCAAATCAATAATCTTATTTGAGTCAATCCCTTCGCGAAGATGTGAATTGAAATAAATAAGATAGAGATTATTTAAATCTAAGAAATGGTTCAAAGTAATCCTTCCGCGAGGATAAGGATCAAAAGAATCAATTTCAAAGATTTGAAATAACAAGTGACTAAAAATTATTATTACTTATATTTTATGAAATACTTATAGTATATTTAGTTTTCTTTCTTGTGGGAAGCACAACTTAATATAACTATAACTATAATATAAAATATCAAGTAACATTAATTTCTAGTACAAGAATTTCAACACGAAGTATTTAGCTTTTAAATAAAATCAAGTCCTGAAAGAACTAAAATAAGATTTATATTATAATATTATACCAAGTTTCTTCAAATCTCCCAACACAAAGAAATTACTCCATTATGGAGAAACTAATAAAGAAAAAAATATTACTCTACAAAAGAAAAAGAAAGAAAGAAAAAGTAAACAAGACTAATTCTTATACATTGCTTATGTTGTTGGATGATTAATAATCAAAGAAATGCCTCTATTTATATAAAATTATAATGTTGAACCAACGAATGTATTCATTGAAGTGGTGGTTATGACGGTCACTTGTAACTTCTTCTGAAAACCTTCGCTTGTTTCATTCCTTCACTTGACGGGTGTGAGTAAGCTTTTGTAGTGGTGGTTGTGACGGTCACTTGTAACTTCTTCTGAAAACCTTCACTTGTTTCATTCCTTCACTTGACGGGTGTGAGTATGAAATTGTGGTTACACTCGTGGAATTCTCTTATTTCTTTAATAATTTATTTCTTCTCTTGTATTCTTCTTCCTATAGAATTTGTCAGAAAATATACAATAATATGATATATTTATTTATACTTATTTAAAATAATTAATATTTAATATATAAAAATATATAAATAAATATGTCCATCAAATACCCCAACACCTGAATCTTTATTCGTCCTCGAGCAAAGGACAAAATAAAATAACAATTAAAATTTTAAGTAATAAAATTATTAGATAAAATAAAGTTTAATAAAAACTACATCATGAGTTCAAATAAATTTAGTCGCACTCATATTCATCTATTGGGAATCAAAATTATAATCTTTTTTTTTTCCAATGTGTTTTACCAAATGAAGAGAGATGCCCATAAATCACACAATATATCAATAAAATAAAAAAAAGGGACATAGATAGAAAAAAAAAGTGCTCTCTCTCTCAACAAAGAAGTATCTCAAGCTACTCGAAGTTCCATAATCTTGCCTATTATGTAGTTCTCCACCAATATAGGAGTCCTTGAGTTAAGATCATGTAGGACTTTAATAAGGTTGGAATGTAGGTTTAGGGATGGATAGAATGTATATGAATAAAAGTGACTCAAATCCCTTATAAGCACCACAACACTTTAGCATTTTAACATCGTTGCTTTCCTTCTTCTAAAACAAATCAACCTCCATTTTTTTCTTCATTTTTTAATCCCTCTTTTCCTCACTTAATTATTTTTCAAGAAGTAGTTACCAACATTTTTTTTTGTAAATTTTTTTTTTTTGATAACCTTCTTTTTTTTCAAAAATATTCTTAAAATACCAATAAGCTAAATAAGAATCGACGTTTACTTTTTTCTTTTTACAACTACTTCCCACGCTATTTTTGTATTCAAGTTCTTATCGGCTCTAAGGAAATAAAGTGAATGAATAGATGTGATGACAAAGATTAAATTTGAATCAGAATTTGGCGATAGCATATAAATATAACGTGACATTTTTCGATATCCATCAGCTGGACCACCTCTAAGCATCACTATTTCCCTCTCTTTTGCGCGCCATGTCTTTATGTAGTTAATATCAACTCCATAAACAACCTTCATCTCTTCAATTATGTCCGCAGGTGTGTGTATTATCTTGTAATTAACTAATTTTGTCGATTTAAATTCACTCACAAAGCTGTTGTAGCAATCAAGTTTTTTCAGTATTCTATATCAATAAAATAAGAAATGATTTATTTAGGCTCAAGGGGGTCACGAGGGATAAACATAATTTTGGTATGTCAATTTTGGTCATGACTCAACAAGAAGGCCTACTTTCATTTCTCAACTCAAAAATCTACCTAGTATTTTTCCTCAAATCACATTCAAGGCAAGTTCTAGATTTTCCAATAAGCAAGAGAACTGAACGATATTACCTGACAACACTATACACTTGGGATCAGTAAATATTATAATTTTAATCACCAATAAACAAATATGAATTTGAAAATATATTCATATAACCCATGAAGGATAGTCATTCAATTTTATTATTATAATTATTTTTAAAAAAAGTGTCCAGTTCAAAATATTACGACCATGACAAAGAACTGAACAAAGAAATCCATGAAAGTTTATTAATGTAGTTATGCTATAAATAAAAAAAATATGTAAATATATAAAATATATTGTGTAAATATATATATTTCCTATTCCCCCACTTAAATATCATCATGTGTCTGGCAAATAATTTAAAAGTAATAGGAGGAAACAAAGTTTTTTTTCTTTTTTCGAGAGCTAGTGAATTCCACCCCCAATTCTGATTCAAAATTTCTTTTTTGATTTTTGAAAATTCTGCACAAACATAGTTGACTAACAACATTATTAAGTATTTTCTTCTTTTGGATCGTCCAATTTTTCTCGACCCTATCTCGAGAAGAAAAATAATCGTGCATGATAATTCTTAATTTAATTTTATATTTTTTACATGGATCATTCCATGCTTTTTTCTGAAAATCTCCAACAACAAAATTCAAAAAGTTAGAATGATAAAAATAAATTGCAGAATAATGATCAAATATTATTTTTCTCCTTGTGACCTTTTCATTTTCATTTTTCTCAAAATTAATAAATTTATGTCGATTAGAAAAATGGAATATGCATTTGTTACTTGTTGAGTTGAATTTCATCAAACATTTATTGTCACCATGCTTCACTAAATTAGTTTTTTCATCATGAGCAACATATTCTTTTTCATAAGGCTCTTTTATTTCATTAATTATTTCATCCTTACAAGATGCAGTTTCATTTGAAAGTTCATCATCATTATAGGAGTTTACTATGCTTATTAATTCATTTACCTTCATAGTTAAATCCATAGTGGCTTTATAATTATATGCAATTCTTTCATCGATATTCTTAAAGAGAGTATGCATAATTTTCTTCAAATTCACATTCTCCTCTTGAAATAATTTAATCTCAATATGTTGATCCTCTTGTGAATATTGATTGCACTCTGGATTGAAATCATATTCACTAGAATCAATGTACCTGAAAGAACTAGAAACAACGTAAGATTGTTCATAAGAAGAATCAAAGAAATATGAATTATCTGTTTGGCATTCATGACCTAGGTGATTGCCTCCACAATATTTACAAGTAATGGATCGTTCACAAATTTTGTTAATTAATTCTTCAAGACTGTTCATTCTTCCAGAATTCAAAAAGAATAATGTGCTACTTGTTTGACATTCAAAGCTTTGGTGATTGCTGCCACAATAGTCACAGATAATAGGCTTTTGACAATATTTTTCTACCAACTTAGTAAGATTTTTACTTGATTGATTGAAATTCAAACTTAAAGTGCATAAAGTAGGTTCACAATGAGATTTTAAAAAAAAAATCTCGTTTCCTACCACTAATTAGGTGCGACAAAATAAAATACATGAAGACAAAAAATAAAATAATAATTATACATATATTACAATATAATAAAAATTACTAATATAATAATAATAATAATAATAACAATAACAACATTATCTTCAAGTTTATTTTCAAAAACTTATCAAGTATTAGAATATAAATTACTTGAAGAAATAGAAAAATAAAATCTCAAAGTAGTAATAAGACAATTAGTTTGAAGTAGATGTTTACCAATCTCCGGCAACGGCGCCAAAAATTTGACGAGTCCAAATTGTATAAGATTTTTGTTGCTCGTACTTAGTCAAATTCTAGTATAGTTTAAGATATCGTTCCACAGAGATTGGAAAATCTATGCTACAAATTTGTATTATCCTGATTACTATTTGAGAATCAAATTGATGAAAGGAGTGTAATTTCTAAAGCTTTTTAAAAAAAAATATGTAAAGAAATAGTGTTTAAAGATTATCTTGGAGAGGAAGTTGGGGGTTGTTGAATTCACTTGATATGTTTATTATAATAAAATCATTATTTTAGTAATTTCTATAAAATTGTAGAATAACTTTCTAGACTTGATCTATGTGTTCATGAGGAATAAAGACCCCTTGCGAGTAATCTTTATATCAATAAACTTACTTAAGACAATCTCTCCACGAGGATACAGATTGAAAGAAATAAGATAAAGACCCCTCAAATCAACAATCTTATTTGAGTCAATCCCTCCGCGAGGATACAAATTGAAATAAATAAGATAGAGATTATTTAAATCTAAGAAATAGTTCAAAGTAATCCTTCCACAAGGATAAGGATCAAAAGAAGCAATTCTAAGGATTTGAAATAACAAGTGACTAAAAATTATTATTACTTATATTTTATGAAATACTTATAGTATATTTTGTTTTCTTCCTTGTGGGAAGCACAACTTAATATAACTATAACTGTAATATAAAATATCAAGTAACATTAATTTCTAGTACAAGAATTTCAACACAAAGTATTTAGCTTTTAAATAAAATCAAGTCCTGAAAGAACTAAAATAAGATTTATATTATAATATTATACCAAGTTTCTTCAACGCTCCCAACACAAATAAATTACTTCATTATGGATAAATTAATAAAGAAAAAATATTACTCTACAAGAGAAAAAGAAAGAAAGAAAAAGTAAACAAGACTAATTCTTATGTATTGCTTATGTTGTTGGATGATTATTAATCAAAGAAATGCCTCTATTTATAAAAAAATTATAATGTTGAAACAACGAATGCATTCTTTGAAGTGGTGGTTGTGACGGTCACTTGTAACTTCTTCTGAAAACCTCCACTTGTTTCATTCCTTCACTTGACGGGTGTGAGTAAGCTTTTATAGTGGTGGTTGTGACGGTCACTTGTAACTTCTTCTGAAAACCTTCACTTGTTTCATTACTTCACTTGAAGAGTGTGAGTATGAACTTGTGGTTACACCCGTGGAATTTTCTTATTTCTTTAATAATTTATTTTTCTCTTGTATTTTTCTTCCTGTAGAATTTGTCAGAAAATATACAATAATATGATATATTTATTTAAAATAATTAATATTTAAGATATAAAAATATATAAATAAATGTATCCATCAATGGCCTTGGGAGTATCCTAAATGAATAATTACAGTATCTCATCACTATTAAGGCATGCCACTGACCCTAGGCACCGCGATAAGGGCGTGGCATAACCCTAAGTCAAAATCGGCAGCTTTGGTCCTACTATAAATAGGACACTTAGTTGTTATTTTTGACACCTTGGATGATCTTGGTACTCGAAGAGAGGATAGAGAACAATTCAAATAGGATTTTTATTCTATTACTTTTGTTTGTTTATGGATTTTGATATGTAATCATTCATTGTGATTACGATTACGTGCATCATCAGCTAAACATCCTTTTTCAGGGTTAAGGCCAAGAACATGAGAATTATGGTTATGAATTGATTTGTTTTGGTTGTTTATTTATCCTTGTTATTACTATTTTAAGGATTCATGAACCTCAGAATACTTGCTATCACTCTATTGTAAATCCGGAAGGATGAACGATAGAGTAGAACGCGGGATGAATAGAATAAGATCATAATTTTCATAGAATGATATTATGATTTGAACTTAGGATAGGAATATACTTAATTGTACAATTTGGTTCAAGTATGGGAGGACTACAAAAGCATTTAACTTAGTTCTCGCATCTCCGCTCAATGATGTAGTTGTGGGGCTAAGTTAGATAAATGATTAGAGGTTCGAAAGGCCATAGTCATAGTATAGACCCAGTGAACCGAGAACCAAGATAATTAACCTAACAATGAAGTTATATAATGCAGTATAATTGTTTGTAGAGTCTTATCCCTGGGCTTTTCCCATTGATTATTCAAAACACTAATTTACCGCATTATTAAGTTTATGCTTAGTTTTAACCTCCAAACTCTTTTGGTTACCTTTGCACCAATTTAATGTTAATAGTTGAACTTGAATTTTATAGTTGTTAACACAAGTCTCTAAAGTATCGATATTTTAATTCTTATAAGGCCACTGAATTTCTTTGCAAGATCACGTACACTTGCGTGTGCGTTTGGGAGCAATAAGTTTTTAGCGCTATTTTTGAGGACTTGTAATTTTGCAACCGTCGTAGTTTTAGTTTTAATTTTATATTTTTTGGTTCTTTTCACTTGGTCTTGGTTTTTGAATTTGAAAGCAACAAGTTAATAAGCTAGTAAGCTGGCAAAGGATCGAGAATTGGTTGATCCCGACCCCGAGCCAGACCCACTTTCGACCAATGTGACCTCCGATATTGATGGACCGGCTGCTGGAGGTAGATTTGAACTTAACCAAAATATGATACAGCTTTTTCATAGCAGTGAACAGTTTATCAGGCTATACATGAAGATCCATAAGTCCACGTGCAGAACTTCTAGAGATTAGTGGCACATTCATTCCTACGGGTGTGTCAACTGATTATGTGAGGCTAACACTCTTCCCCTTCTCACTTTTGGGGAAAGTGAAAAAGTGGTTGAACGCTGAGCTGGAAAGTTCAATCACAACTTGAGATGACATAGCCCGAAAGTTCCTCATCTTGTTCTTCCCATCTGGTAAGATTGCGACACTATTCAGTGAGATTTTGAGCTTCAAACAGAGACCATATGAGAACCTATACCAAGTTTGTGAGAGATTCAGGTCTCTTCTTTAGAACTGTCCACATCAGTCCAATGAGTTACTAGCTTACCCCTTTGTTGAGGCATTTGACCATAATATAAAAATTTTGCTAAATTTAGCTATAAGTGGTCAAGCTTTGGAAAAGACATACGATGTGTTGTACACCTTGTTTAATTGGATCACCCAAGGAAATCTGGATTGGCATGGTGATACCTCAAGGAGTTTTATGAAAATGTCGCAGGTATGATTGAAGTTGTGAGCGTCACTGCCTTGGCCACCCAACTTTCAGCGATGAAGAATTAGATAATGACTCAATTCAGCAAGTTGGATGTACAATAGACTCTAGCACAGGTCAATGCAGTGAAGCAGTCCCCATGTGGTGTGAGATTTAAAGCAACAGTGTCCACTCTGCAGATGTGTGAGGTGCAAATCTTAAATCCATCAATTTTGTAGGTAATGCACAAAATCCAAATTATGGTAATGCCTACAACCAAAAGTAGCAGACTCAACGAATGTATCCTTGGGAAAACAACTAGCAGCAGAAGCATAATACTCAGGCCAGCAAAATTAAAGAGACTTTGAAAAAGATTTTGGCTAACCAAGAACAGATGGCTGCTAAAATAAAAAATTAACAAATTGCACAGAAACAATTAGAGCAACAAGTAAGGCAACTAGCACAGGCATAGAACACAAGGCCTCAGGGTGGTTTTCCACATGATAATAAACGTGTAAAACAAGTATTGCCAATCACTTTGAGGAGTAGTAAAGAGTTGAAAGATAGGCCTCCAAAGACAAATAAGGAGGTAGATGCAGATTTGATTTCTCAACCGGCTGCAGACAAAGTTGCTAAGAATTTAGGGAAGTCTGAGTACCTGAAGACAAAATTTGTTGAGAAGTAAAGACCACCACCAACGTTCCCACAGTGGTTCTAGAAAGAGAAGGAGGATGCATGCTTCATAAAGTTCTTTGGCACGTTCAACAAGCTTCACATTAACCTTCCTCTTCTAGATGTTTTGCAGGGAATGCCCAAGTACGCTAAGTACTTGAAGGATTATGTGACTAATAAAGTAAAGCTGCATTACATTGATATGGTGGCATTAACGAAGGAGTGTAGCTCTGTGGTAACTCAAAAGATGCCCAAAAAGATTAAGGACCCAGAGAGTTTCACCCTTCCCATTCAGATTGGTGATGGTGAAGTGGTGCATGCTTTGAGTGATTTAGGGGTGAGTATAAATTTGATTCCTCTGTCTATGTTTAAAAATCTTGGGATGGGTGAGACGAGACCAAGCTCTTTAATGATCTAATTGGTGGACAAGACCATAGTTAAGCCCGAAGAAATAATTGATGACGTCCTCATAAGGTTTAAGTTTGTAATTCTGGCTGATTTTATTGTTATAGATTTTAATGCATATAGCAAGGTATTGGTCATTTTGGGACGTCCATTTTTAGCCACGGGAGGAATATTGATAGACGTGAGCTAGGGCACTCTCACAATGAGATTGAATGGCGAAGCGGTGGTTTTCAGAATTCATAAGCCACTTAATCCACCTTCCTACTACAAATATTTTTGTATGATTACAGTAATGAAAGTGGATAAGAGTGGGGTGGTAAAAAGTGTACCACCAAAGACCTTTTCATACAGTCTCATTGAGTTTCCCGAGTCACCACCTGAGCCTGAAGTGATGATGATTGATGATCCTGAAAAGAATATTTTTGAGAAAGCTATTGACCTTGAGAGTACACACTAAAGAGGTCAAAAATGAATAATTATACGGCCTCTGAGTAGGAGGAAGAAGACGAAGGAATTCGGCTAAGTAGTGATGTTGGGTCGTGCCGCGACACTAAATTAGGCGTTTCTTGGGAGACAACCCAAGTTAAGGTAGTTTTTATTTTCAGCATTTTAGTTTTTTACTTCACGTAGTATTTTTTTTTTTTGAGTCACAGGTTGATGGAAAGTCTAAGTACCAAAACCTGAGCTAAGGATTGTGGCAGAGACTAAGTGTGGGGTCCCTGGACCCTCTTGATGTTTAAAAATATTGTTAGCTAGGCCTAGAGGTCTCAAGAAATATTTCTATCCTTAATTTTTAGTTTACTTTAGGGACAAAGTAAGTTTTAAGTGTGGGGTGGGGAAATTCCCATGGTTTCGGGTGACGTGATGTTGTAAAGTTTTAGTTTTAGTTGTTTTCTTAGTTTGTTTTGGGTTAAATTTAAAAATATTTAAAAATTACAAAAAAGATTTTGATTTTTAGTTTTTAGTTTGTGGGTTTCAGTTGAGTAGATGCACACTTCACCCACCCCGTGGTTATTTTTTCAGTTCTTTTCCATGGAGGCTCCCCTTGAACCTAATATCTTTTTTATTTTTAGGAGTAATTTTTAAATTTTTGTGATTAGGTAAGTGAGATTTTCTTGTTGGTGCTATGTATAATTGCATGATACAAGTGGGTTTTATGTGTAAAAGCATGTTGTTTGAATGAATTACTACTTTTACGACTCCTAGGCTCTGGTTTGTGGCTCTTGTATGTTGTTGGCTTAATTTTATTTTTTGTTATTGTTTGAGTAAGAGTCTATGATGATCCTACTTGAGTTGAGCATGTTCCATGTGTGAAGTGTGGTTTTGTGTATTCCTTGTTGCATTTGATATCTAGAACTTACCTGGTGACACGACCCGAACTGGGGCCTTGTCATAATGGGCATCTCAAGTCCAACTGGGACTAAGGACCACCCCCGATTCCCAACTCAACCAACTAACATATACCCTGCATCGGATGAATTTCGAACATATAACATGATAACGTTTTTAATAATGGAATGACTTTGGGATAAGTCTATTGTCGAGACCAACCTAACTAAGTCCATCTATCCAATAACCAAAACCAACCAAACAAAAAATGATAACCCAATGTATATATGTGTGTATATATATATATATAACATAATCAATGTATATTCAAGTTCACATTTTTCCATGCAAAGCCTCTAAATCAAACCAAAGAGTATCTAGTCGGGACATACCCCCCAACCATAGCCAAACACTAAAGTCTATTAAAAGACAAAAGTATGTAAAGTAATCCATGACATGAAATGGATTCCTTCCGAACTATGGAAGCTCACCACTTCAATCCAACACCGACTATTTCTGAATTCGATCAATGGGCAGAAGGAGTAGTATGGATGGTTCCTACAGTGTGGAGATACAGCTACCCGCAGACGGGTTAGCGGATAAATGCTAGCAAGTACTCAGGATAAGGATAAAATAATGTCAATCTTTAAAATCAAGTAAAACCAACCATATGCATTCACAACCATACATACATACATACATATATACATCTATAATCATTAAAAGATTGAAGGGCCTTAGGAATGTTATTTGAACTTTTTGCCCTTTATTAAAAGTCTCCGTTTTAGACAAAATCGTCTTTTTACCTTTTTTCTTATTATTTTTGTAATATTAGATTAAAAAAAACTTTCCTCACAAAAATAGGATAGCTTTCCTCACAAAAAAACTAATCACTCCTAACTAAAAGAGGACAACACAAAAACCCAAATATAATATCCAAAAATAATTTTTAAATACGTTTATTTTCTATTTGTTCTTTCTAATGGTTTTTGCCAAATTTGTTTTAAAAAAATTACCATCTTCCATAACTTTTCGCCAAAATTAAAAAAAAAAAGAATTTTAAAAATATAACCCCTTCTTTTCCCACCGTGAACCCCAAACAATTAAATACGTTTATTTTCTATTTATTCTTTTTGGCGCTTTTTGCCTTTTTTTTTTTTGAAAAAACTTTCCATCTTCCATAGTTTTTTGCCAAAATTCAAAAAAAAGAAATATTCCTTTTCCATCTTCTATAGGTTTTAACATAATCTTTTTATTTAAAATAGAATCAAAACAATTCATATCCTATGTAAAATAGTATTACTTCCAACTTATATAAAATTCTTGCTGATTTTGCTTTTTTACTGTCCTCGTCATATTTTTCTTTCATCCACAATTGCTCTTAGTTTTGTCTCTTCTTCAAATTCCGTTCTCTTTTCTCGGTTCTCTTCGTCAATTCATTTTAGCTTCTTTGTCATAAATTTTTTTTGTTCTTTTTGTGTTGTTGATTGTTGTTTGCTCATTAATGATTTAAACACAATATTAATTGTTATGCCAACAATTTAGATTATATTCTTAATTGATCTAATTTGTATTATTAGTTGAATTTATGTTCTTAGTAGATTTAATTTGTATTGTTTGTTGTATCTATTAAATATCCGAAGACAACTCGCATATTAAAATACAGTCTACTTAACTCATTAGTTTATCTTCATTCTAAATCATGCATTAACATTGTTCTAACTCATTTTTTTAGATTACTATAGCAACGGATGCAATTATCGAAGTTGTTGCAATTAGTGCATTGAAGTCATCCAATCGCATGTCCATAATAAAAGTGTTGATCATAGAAAGTGGTCCAATAAAATAAAAGAATATAATAAAAAAATAACTGGTGCTCGAAAGGTTCTTAAGTTAGTTGATAAAGAGGTAAGAATTTTTCTTTTCTTACTTCGTCTTTAATTTTTTTTTCGCATTTATTTTTCATCCATCAAAATTAACACCTCTACAATATTTTAGGGCACAAAACTTGGATATGTTATGTTTCCTTTCAAAATTCTTATTTTGTTTAACAAAAGTAGTATGTTCGTACTTTGTTTCACCTTTCTGCCTCCAATAATATAAAATCTTTACTTATTTTTAAGGTCAAATCTTTACAAAATTATTAATTACATTCTTATTGCGTACTTAAAATATTTAAATATTTTGTATTTCTTTAATTTTTATTATTATAACGATTTTACATTTATTGCTAATTTAACAAAAAAAAAAAATTAGTTGATTTAGAATTCTTAAACTAATGAAAAAAATATTAGTTGTCATTAATTATGATAACTTATAATAAGGAAAGGTTTTACCATAAATATATTTAATTAATTTTTACCATAAATATATTAATGGTAAAAAAATTTCTAATTAAAAGTCATCAAAATTAATGACAACTAATATCTATTAAGTAGTTTAAGAATTCTAAATAAACTAAATTTGATTTTAAGAAAATTTAAAAAGTCTATAAATCTACATTTACAATATATCAAACTCATTAACCACTTTAAACTTCTGATGGTAAAATATATATGTGCTACAATAAAATATATATTTTGAATTTTTGCACTTCATTAAAAGTTACACGTGTGAGGCACGTGCGGCTAAACTAGTATATATATATATATATATATATATATATCCATGCTGGGAAAGGAGGGAACCAGGTGTAGCATACCTTTAAAACCATTAACCTGGGTATGTGTAGCTTAACCATCCTAAAACCACTCACGGGCTATATGGGTCCAATGTAACCCCCTGAACGAGCCATGGTGTATGTAGCCGCACGAATCGAAGATACCATAGGAGTAGGGGATTCCCGAGTACCCTTCGCTCTCTATGATACATATGTACATGCATACTTAGGGGATTCCCGCATACCCCGTAACTATCATATATGGTCGGCATGTCCAATCCTCATGTTGGTAAACATGAGTTATCAGTGCCTGTCCATTGGACTCACACCTTCACGATTATCTATGACACCTCACAATTATTTCTCAATTAAAACCATTACCAAATAACTAAAACCACCATTCCACTTTTTATTAACCAAGGCTATAAGTAGTGTTATCTACATACCGACTATATCTTGCAAGCAATGTCCTTAGCCATCCTCATTAAGTAAAGTGATTCCCATGTACCCGTAGATTACATTATCAGGTTGACTTGGGGGAATTTCATGTACCCCATAAGAGGTTCATTATTATATTTACTTGGGGGATTCCTTTGTACCGCACAAGGCTTTCAATTAGACTAACCATAAACAGAAGATCTTACCATTTAACCATTCCAAACCATTTAAACCATTTATACCATTTAGGGTTCCATTACCAAGTTATACTATGCATAGTTCAATGAAAGTCCAACAATTTACCCAAAAATATCCTCATAGGCATTTTATCAAACATGTTGGGGGGCATAGTGTTTCCAAAGACAAAACTAAGTACCAATTATCCATTCCCATGCAACCAAATGTTCAACCCACCATAATAATATGAAAAGCACAAGTAAAATACATAGGAAAACCATAACCAACCATTACAACCAAAATCCCCAACATATATTAGAAAACCCCAAAACCATACAACATTTATGCCATGAAAATAATTCATAAAATATGACTTTAGTTGGAACTAAAAATGAGGAAGGAGTAAATGTCTTATACACGATGATTCACGGAAAGAACTTGACCCCGTTAGCCTCTAGATAAACACTTGTAGAAACTTTAGCCTCCAATCTTCAAGAGAGAGATAGGGAGAGTATTTGGCATGTTTTAATCTTCTAATGAGTGTTATGAGAGGCCACAACATGGTATATAACATGGGGACTTAAGGGTTTTAGAGTGGGAAATATCTGGAATGCCTTCAGCTTAAAAGCTAAAAACCAACTCGCAGCAGGGTACGACCCACCCTCCTAAACCGTACCCTAGGGTATGAGTAGTACCCTGTTTTATACCCTAGACCTCACTTTGGACCCCCATACAGATCAACATATGACCATACAAGGCTAAGTCATATCATAGCATACAAGTGGTACCCTAGGAGTCGTACCTTGGTCAGAATCATTAAGACCATACTTAAGACATCATACGACTTGTCAACATACCACTCATACACTATCATACGATTGGTATGATGCCTAGTCATAACTAGGGCAGAAACCAACCCATACACTCTATTTAACATACGAGAGAGAGAGTACTACATTGTATTTTCGCATACGACTTGTACCTATGAATCGTACCTTGTCCAGAATGTCCAAAACTCAAGAAATTTTTTAAGGGACAAAGTTTAAGATGTTTTATTCTCCCCCACTTAGGATCATTCATCTTCGAATGATGGGTAAAGGGAAGCATAAGCACGAGATAAGACATCAACACACATCAAACTTCCCTCCAACCAAATTAGAAGACAAATACATAAATCAAGATGTGAAGATCATCACATGCCCCAAGAATGATTGACACCCCAATACCTTCATCCTAACCTCTAACCAAGTTAGAAAAAAAAGATACAAGGAAATCCAACCCTTCCTTTAACCAAGTTAGAAAACAAAGATACAAGGAAATCGAACCCTTCCTATAACCATGTTAGAAAACAAAGATGTGATGAAGAAAACATACCTTCCGCACGAGTTTCTGGAAGGAAGAATCTACGTGAATACTTGGACTCCATGTCCTCTTCCACATCCTAAATGTATTTCTTGGACTTTTAATTCCACCATAGAACCTTCATTGAAGTCATACCTTTTATTCACAACCGGCGAACTTTCCGACCCAAGATCCACATCGAGACCTCCTTATAGGAAAAAGAATCTAAGATACCAATACCACCCAAAGAAACCAACCAACGAAGGACCATCCACACTTACCTCAACACAAATACAAGGAATACCGAATAAATGGAACCCATGCTAGAGAACAAGTCCAATTCAACTCACAATTCGCCAGAGACACCTCACCACAAGAGCTTGATCCTAACCATACAATACTTAAATATTCAAGCCTATCCAAAGAAAAAAGGAGTTAACTTAGGCCACGAAGATTTATTCCTTACATCCACCCAAAATAATATTCCACCCCATCACTAAAGCCAAGTATCATGCCTCATCAAGATCCTTAGGAACCCAACACCACAATTGGTATGTCTATCAATCACTACATTCAAGCCTACCTCTTCTATTCTAGCAGTACTGCTTATTCTTCTAAGGATTCAGTAACCTCTGTCATTTTCACAAAGTTTTTTCACCACTTACTGCTCTTCTAACCATTTCTCAAGGCGACAACCTTACCTCAACCTCCAAAACTTTAGCTTTAGTAGTCACCCCAAAATCTCTCCCACTTAGGGACTTCTACTTTACCTCATTTCAAAACATCACCTTGCTTCTAAATCCACTTCCACGCTAACATAAGAAGGGTCTTTAAGGAACTTAAGTACAAGAATTACTCATGCTACTCAAGGTGAGACCTCCTAAATGAGACATGTAACAATAGGCATGAGTACTTCATAGCAACCACCTAGGTCATAAATGAAGAATCATCCCGACGAAACCATAACAAAGTAAGAGTCCTTGGGACTGGACACTGAAAGACACACGACCACATACATTATAAGTAATGCAAACGTAAGGTCAAGATTCATATAAAGGGAACAAGGCTAATACATAATGCGTACCTTAGGCATAAGAGCTACTAGAATGCAAGAACCACGAGTGCTCTCTTAACTGAGATAAGAGAGAATCGCTAGAATATGCACCTTGACCTTCCCTTGAAGTCCACCGTAGGAAGAAAATTTAAGATTAACCCCCGACCTTTATCCTATGACACCTAAAAGCATAATAATCTGATCTAATGGGCCTACAAATCCAAATACTACCTAAAGCCTAGTATAGGCATCCAAACTCTATGCTCTAACCCACCCAATGACCTAACTACTAATCCACCGATTCAACCTGAACCCCCGGTCTATATGTCACAACTCTCCCATTATTGTATTCCCAACTCACCAACCTTGCCCCCTTCCACACACCTTATCTAACCTACCACTCTACCTCTATAATTTTTGAATTGTTATCCCCGAGCTAACATACTTCTTTAAACAACATCAACATCTAAGATTCACACTTAATGTCTATCAACCACCATACACTACCTAACCAAGAACCCCATATAAACTGTACATATATGGCCCACCCCATAAGGAGTCACTCCAAAATTCCTCATTCACTCACCAACAACCTATGTATTTTAGGGGAAAACCATCTCTCTTATGCATAAAAAAAGGAAACACTCCATACAAAATCACTAGGAAGAACAAAACCTTTTTATAAGAGATTCTATAATTTCCCCTTAAGCTCCTCCAACTCAACCGGAGCCATTCTATACAGAAAGAATAGAAATTTGGACAAATGTCCGAAACAAAACCAATCCACAACTCAATATCCCCATTATAAGGACACCATGAGGGTCATTAGAAGACCTCAAGAAACTCATTCACCACCGAAATCATACATGAAGAAAGAATTTTTGAGTTAGAATCTTTAACCCAGACTAGAAATAGAGACACCCCCTTTGGAGATTAATCTTCGAGCTTGAGATATGATATAACCTTTCCCCCAATAGCCAGGTAACCATTCTCCCATCCCATAACCAACTCACCAAGGAGCCTAAATATAACCTTATAAGTCCAACAGTCTAATGATGCATAGCATGAGTGAAACCAATCCATCCCTAAAACGGTATCAAAATTTTCCATATCCTAGTAAAATAAAACCACCCAATCCCCTTACTACCAATAGATACCACATGATACAAGTATGATCATGATCATGAAACTTTTTGATTATTTTTGTAGACGAGTCACTAAAGGCTCTTTTGTCATTTTTTCTATTATTGTAATGTAGTATAACTAGAACATTGTAGGGTTTATTTCTTTAGTTTCTTAATGATATTGAGAGAACACTCCTCTTATAGAGAGAGTCTCAAAACCATAACTAGGGTCATATAAAAGTGTGTAATCATGTGTGCGTTACATTGCTTGATACATTGGTGCTTGGGTGGTGGACGCATCTCTTGTGTCAATTGTAAGAAATAGGTGATTGTAGTGTGTAGTGTTAAGAGTAAAAGAGTATCATATGTTCTTGAGTTCTTAATATTATACCTCTATTTTTCTATCTTTCTATCTTTATTTTATTGTAACTGTTGATAGTGTTCTTATTGTGTAACCTTGTAATCATTCTATTATTGAAATCTTATTGTGTTGTTCATCTTTTTCTTGTTGTTACATTAGTTTGGGTTGGCTGTTTTGGTGTCAAATACACCATTATATCTTGTATTCTTGCTATTGGTAATGAATTCGAGAGTGGTCACCAAAGGGATCCTCGATTCTTCAAACATGTGGACTGTTTTGGTGTATGTTTCGTGCCTTTCCTTGTCTTTCTTGTATCATTTGGTATCAAAGATTGTGGTTGATTTTTTTCCAACAAAATCATTCTTGGGCTTGGTAGTTGAAAAATAATAAAAAAAAAGTATTTTTTGTGTTTGTTCTTGGCCTAGAAGTCGAGCTTGTTGTTGTTATATTCTTGGCCAAAATTTGTGGAGTCTAGGTCTAGGGTTTCTTTTTTTGTTCTTGTTGTTTCTTGTGTTAGTTTCTTGACTCGCTAACACTAAAGGTATCTAGATCTATATTTAGTCTTAAACTTGTTAAAGTTGTGTTGTGAACAAAGACTTAGGCTAAAATTTGGTGGTTTATTGTGGTGGGCTGGGTCTTGAATGTGTGGATCTTATTGTTGTTCCTGAAGGTTGTTGTGAGTTCTTGTTGTTCTTCACCTTTCATCTTTTTTTAAAGCAAGAAAAGTGAACTTTAGATCTAAAAAAGGAAAGTATAAAGTGTAAGACTTGTTGGTGAGAGGACGTGAACCCATCATTTCATATACTTTTCCAACCACTTTCCCTATTTCAAGGGCCTTGTTTTGTGGGAATTGTACAAGTCAAAGTCACATCTTTTTGAAGATTGAAATTGAAAAAGGTTCTAAGACTTACACTTTCCCTCCAAAACCAATTTCATCCATTCCAAATTGAGAAGTGACCAAATCACCAAATTGATAATTGAAATTTGTTGAACCCGCGGCCAATTGGAGAGTGACATGTCATCAAATTACAGTTCACACGAATATTTTAAGCTCAAAATTTTGATCTTCTAGTTTCTTTTTGTTGTCTCTTTAGTCTAGTTTGTTGACTCTATTACTAACTTACAAGCTAGTTCTAGATTGTAAGTTAGTCATGAAACTATCCTTCATGTTAACGTTCCTTTGTGTGCTTTATTCTATTGAGTCATTGTAAACAATTGGTTCACCTCTTAACATCTCAAGCATGGGATACAATCAAGCTTGCACACATTTATGAAATCAAGTGTGAGAGCACAAAGTGTGTGAGAGTGCAGTGAGGTTCTTTTGAACTAACATGTGTTTTGTGTTGTAGGTTTTATATTGTATTATCGTGTGAGACGTTGCGGACTGATTTGGTGTCTTAATTGTACTATAACTTGAAGGATTATTTTTGGTACAACCACAATGGAACCCAAGCCTTCAAATGCTCAAACAATGGACAATAATGCTATCAATCTCATTTTAGCTCGCCTTGAAACTATGTACCGAGATGTGGCTAGGTTGAATGTGGGTCTTGAGAAATTAGATACGAATGTGGCATCAATGAGTGGGAGATTAGAATGTGTGAAAAACCAAAGGAGTTAACCTTCCACCCCTCAAAATATTTCCCCAACTAATACTCTCGAGACTTTGCACTAAATGCTATATCCACCAATTGCCATAAATCAAACCAATATTTACTCCCGAAGCCGATAACAAGATAGACCAAGTCATCCCCCACTCCACCAAGTCCAACAAGAAGGGCTTGGAACCCAAATACCACCACCAAACCCAAACCATCCCATCCAAACTCCACTTGACAAAAGACCTCACTATCCAAATCCAATCCCGCCACTACAAGATCCACTTAACCGAAATAGACCCATCCATGTTGAGGGCTAAGGTAGAGGAGGAAAATATGATGTTTATGGGTCGTATGTTGATGTTTACTTGAGGAAAGAAATAATGAGGGGTAGACATGGGGAGTTAGGCTGAGAGATAAGATATGTCCACCCAAACTGAGATGTAGGTCTCAATTCTATCAAAGTGAGCCTTTCCGTTTTCAAAGGTGAGAGTGATCCCGAAGCCTACCTTGCATGGGAGTCATCTTGTGACAAGATCTTCCAACTTAATGATCTCACCGAAGAAAAGAAAAGTTGATATGAAATAGATCACTTTGAAGGGTATGCCAATACATGGTGGGAGTATGTTAAACGATTTGGGATGAGATGGTTGGGGGACAACCTCCTCCTTAGTTTCAGTTGAAGAACCTTATGCGGCAAAGGTACTTGCCCGATACTTATAGGCATGAGATCCTTTCCAAATTGTACAATTTGAGGCAAAGGATCAAGAGTGTCATGGCTTACTACGATGAATTTCAACAGTTGATGTTGAAACTTGACCACCGAGGTGAGCAAGTAAGTCATGACATTGTGCACTTCAAGGTTGGGTTAAACAAAGACATTTACACTCTCATGACGCTTCATAAATTCGACACCATAGATGGAATCTTCCACGTGGATTTAGAGGTTGAGAGGGATCTCAAAGTGAACTCATTCATGGCTATCCAACCCGAGGCCACCAAAGCTATCCAAAAACATCCTCCAAGGTATGAAGGTAAATTGAATTCTACTTCTAATCCCAAGGGGTTTCAATGCTTCAAGTGTCAAGGGTGGGGGAAAAAGGCTAGTGAGTGCCCAAATCGAAGGAATATAATCCTAAGGGAGGGTAGATTGTACTATCTTGGAGAAGAGGTGGGCATTGAATCGGTTAAGAATGATGGCAAACTATAAGATAGAGAGCAAGAAGAAGTCAAAGTGCAAAAGAAAGAGTATGGAGAAGATGTGTGGTCGTGATAAGAAGATTGTGAAATGCCTTTGTAAAAGAGGTGAGCCCGTGAATTTGTGGTCAAATTTCTCTCAAGATGGAGAGGATGATACAAGTATGATTATGATCATGATACTTTTTTAGTATTTTTGTAGACTAGTCACAAAAGGGCTCTTTTGTTATTTTGTCTATTATTGTAATGTAGTATAAATAGAACATTGTAGGGTTTATTTCTTTATTTGCTTAATGATACTGAGAGAACACTTCTCTTAGAGAGGGAGAGTCCCAAAACCGTAACTTGGGCCATATACAAGTGTGGAATCACTTGTGTGTTGCATTGCTTGATACATTGGTGATTGGGTGGTGGACGTCTCTATTGTGTCAATTGTAAGAGATAGGTAATTGTAGTTTATAGTGTTAAGGGTCCAAGAGTGTTATATGTTCTAGAGTTCTTAATATTAGACCTCCATTTGTCTATATTTCTATCTTTTTTTGTTATAACCGTTGGTAGTGTTCATGTTGTATAACCTTGTAATCATTCTATTATTGAAATCTTATTGTGTTGCTGATCTTATTATTCTTGTTACATTAGTTTGGGTTGGATTTTTTGGTGTCAAATACACCATTATATCTTGTATTCTTATTGTTGGTAGTGAATCTGAGAGTGGTCACCAAAGGGATCCTTGGCTCTTCAAACTTATGGACTATTTTGGTGTATGTTTTGTGCCTTTCCTTGTCTTTCTTGTATCACCACACACACCCTATAGACTCTTTTGGAAATCACGGAGTCACCTACTATGGTAGAAATAGAAGAAGGATATGAAATGACCTTGGGACCAATATCAAAATACACAGCCATAATTAGGGTCACATAAGAGAGAGGGGACCCCAGACCAAGTAACCAGTACACATAACAAGTAAAGAGTTTTCAACATACCAGTGTCAGCATCAGAATATGCCTCCGACTCCTGAGGGATAGTAAGAGCATTGAGACAATCCTAACTAATGCTGAGGCCAAAAGCAGAACCACTTGGTGCAAGACTAGAGAAGTGGTAACCGGTGTTCTATTTGCCCAAGCGGCAATCCTTATGGGATACTCCCGCTGCATATAACCCAACTGACCACAATTAAAACAACAATTCCTTCCTTCCTCGCAACAACCACGGTGCGACCGACCACAAAACCGATAAAGAGGGTATGATGGTGTAGATTAGGCCCCACTTGCCTGAGATTAGGCCCCTTGTGCCCTAGAAACATTACCATCCTAAAAAAGTATGTCTCCTAACGGCTTCGGTTAGGGAGCACTAACCATAAAATAGGGGTTAGGACCCACCCAACTCTTTTTCTTGGACCACTTACCACCATACTATTGGCCTCCCCTTTGTTCAGAAAACCAAGACCTCTTACTCTTCCTATTTCCCGACCTTGCCTTATTCTCCCCGTACCAATTCGACTGGATTGGCATGGCAGAGTTGTTACTATCTGGGTTAATAGTTGAATAAAATATCAAAAATCAGCATCGATAACCTCTCCGTGAGGTAACTGAACATGAGTGATACCTTTCATAGTAGGGCCAGTGAAGATCGGTGGAACTCCACGAGAAAAATCAAAAAATGCGACCCATGACTGGGTCTGTACCCCATGAGTAGGATGTCCATCCATGTCGCCCTCTAGTGGGACAGGTGAGTTTTCATAAACTTTAGATTGTCGAGAGGACATGATCTGAAAAGGTGAACCAAAGAAGATTTAGGGAAGAGTTCAAGACCTTAGTCTTCATAGCCAAAAATAGACCAACAAGAAAGTGAAACATTCCTAAATGCCTCGTAGCCTCCTGATCATAAGTGTGGTGCACAAAACGCCCATAAGAAATACACTACTAAACATGACTTTTTGTACACCCCATAACACCAAAACCTAGGCTCTGATACCAACTTGACACGACCCGAACCGGGACCTTGTCATAATAGGTATCTCAAGTCCAATTGGGACTGAAGACCACCCCCGATACCCAACCCAACCAACCAACATATGCCCTACATCAGATGAATTTTGAACATATAATAAGATAACATTTTTAAGTATGGAGCGACTTTGGGATAAGTCTATGTCCGAGACCAACCCAACCAAGTTCATCCATCCAATAACTAAAACCAACCAACCATAACAAAAATGATAACCCAATGTGTGTGTGTGTAAATATATATATATATATATATGTATAACACATAATCAATCCATACACAAGTCCACAATTGTCCATACAAAGCCTCTAAACCAACCCAAAGATTATCTAGTTGGGACATGCCCCCAACCATAGCAAAAACCAAAGTCTATGAAAAGACAAAAGTATGTAAAGTTATCCATGACATGAAATAGATGCCTTTCAAACTATGGAAGCTCACCACTTCAATCCAACATTGACTATTCCTAAATTCGATCAATGGGAAGGAGGAGCAGTATGGTCAGTTCCTATATTGCGTGAGGATACAGCTTCCCGAAGACGGGTTTGTAAGTGAATGCTAGCAATTCAGGATAAGGATAAAATAATGCCAACCTTTAAAATCAAGAAAAACCAACCATATGCATTCACAACCATACATCTATATATATATATATATACATATATATATATGTATATATCCATGTCGGGAAAGAGAATCGGGTTTAGCATACCTTTAAAACCATTAACCTGAGTATGTGCAGCTTAACTTTCCTAAAACCACCCACGGGCTATATGGGTCCAGTGTAACCCCCTGAACGGGCCTGGATGGGTGTAACCGCAAGCCTATGGTTCATCTTGTGTAACTTGTGAATTATTTTTTAGAGTGAGTGTAACTTGATTCTTATACCCATTTTGTCACAAATTACATCTGCGTGATTGATTATGGGTAACACTCTTGTTGTGAGGAAACATGTTTAATGATATTTGGGTGATTTGTATGGTATCTATGATTGAGTGATCTGTATGAGTTTGCCAACTTGGTGAGTCAATTCTTGAGGTTAGAATGTTTTGAAGTAGTGTTCATGAGCTTTCAATTATATGTATAACATGCTTAGTGTAAAAACTTTCATTCTGTGTAGTCATTATAGTACTAGTTTGAATGTCTTGCTTGTAATAGAAGTGTGGAGGCTTCTCTGATTATGATGCTTATTGTAAATATTTGTTCGGGGACGAACAAGGCTTTAAGTGTGGGGTGATGATCTTAGGTAAATTTATGCACCTAAAACTTGTTATCCGACCTTAATTAGCCTTATTTTGAGGAATTCTTGTGCTCTTAATGAGTAAATATTGATATAATTGAGCACATAAGTATTAAAGTACTCGATTACAATTTTTAAGGTGTGTTTCAAAAAAGTTTGGAATCAATTTGGCCACTTAAGTTTAGACAAGAAATTAGTGTTACTTACTTGAGCTATGTGTTGTTCTAGTTTATATCGATGGATTCTAGTATGAGTAATGAGTTACTAAGGGTATAAGTGTGTAATGACTAGTTTATAGTGTTGAAGGTTCAATTGAACAATCCAATATACAAACCACTAAGTTAAAGCTCACAAGGACAAAACTAGTACTTTTAGCTTAAGTTACTAGTTTATCGTCTTGGATTGTATGTTGTTTTGAGCTCTAATTTGTGATGTTTGATGATATAGGATGAATGTTGAGTTCATAATGATGATATATGGATGATACAAAAGATGTAAATTAATTATAAACATCACCACAAAGATTGAAATGGATGGAGAAACACTTGGGACAAAGACTTGACAAAAAATGGACGGTTTGGAGTCATTAGCGTGCCACAGACCTTAGGCACCGTGTTAGGGACGTGACACATCCTTGGGGTCATACTAAATGACTAATTCCAGTATCTAACCACTATTAGGGCGTACCACTGACCCTAGACACCGTGATAAGGGTGTGGCACGGCCCTAAGTCAAAATCGGCAGCTTTGGTCCTACAATAAATAGGACACTTATTTGTTATGTTTGACACCTTGGACAACCTTGGGACTTGACGGGAGCCTGAAAAACACTTTAAATAGGAATTTTATTCCATTAATTTGGTTTGTGTATGGATTTTAATATGTATTCATTCGATGTGATTACAATTACGTCCATGATCCGCTAAACACCCTTTTCTGGGGTTAAGGCCAAGAACATAAGTATTATGGTTATGAATTGAATTGGTTTGGTTGTTTATTTATCCTTGTTATTACTATTTTAAGGATTCATGAACCTCAGAATACATACTATCACTCTATTGTAAATCCGAAAGGATGACGGTAGAGTAGAACATGGGATGATAGAATAGGGTCGTAATTTTCATAGAATGATATTATGATTTGCACTTAGGATAGGAATATACTTAAGTGCCCTATTTGGTTCAAGTACGGGATGATTATGAAAGCATTTAAATTAGTTCTCACATCCCTGCTCAACAATATAGTTGCGGGGCTAAGTTAGATAAATCATTAAAGGTTCGGAAGGTCATAATCATAGTATAGACCCTGTGAACCGACAACCAAGATAATTAACCTAACCAACGAAGTTCTACAACGTAGTATGATTGTTCGCAGAGCCGTAACCCTAGGGTTTTCCCACTGATTGTTCAAAACTTTAATTTACTGTGTTGTTAAGTTTACGCTTAGTTTTAACCTCCAAACTCTTTTGGTTACCTTTGCACCAATTTAATCTTAATAGTTGAACTTGAATTTGATAGTTGTTAACACAAGTCTCTGAGGGATCGATATTCGGATTTTTATAAGGCCACTGTATTAATTGGTGAGACCACGTACATTTGCGTGTGCACTTGGGCGCAACAATCATCTTTGGCCTTACAGGGAAATTTGAACCCTCTTAACCATTGCACTACTCATCGTTGTTGTGTTAAGGAGGTTCAATATATATATATATATATATACACACACACGTAAATTGCAAATTTGATCCTATATATACACTATAGTTTTTTGAGTGAGGGGGTTCACTCTATGTGGGTCCGCCTCTGCTCCCAACCCACCCAGCATAAACCCGTTGTTCTTCCCTCATATATCACTCTACCTTATCCATTTTTATTGTTTTGTATATGCAAATACTTTTATGATAATAGTATGAATTTGCATACAACAAAAGAAAATAAGCAAGAAACAACTTACTTTTCTAGAAAATATATTCCACAAAAAATATTTTTCAACACACCGAACTCACCCTAATTTTGTAGCTTTAAATGTCAATTGTACTGAACTCGGAAGTAGTATACACTGTATACACCGACAAGACGGCGACCATTATAAACTGTTACGGCTAAGCGATTGAAAATTTTATTAGCGACTCAGTCATGTTGTGATCTTGTACACCAGACCGCCCATGCTTGCACAATTTTTCGTGATTTAATGGAATGACACTTTTACACTTTAGTTATATCGTAGCTTGACCTGGAAACTTTTAGACATCAATTTGATTCCAAACAGATACAATTAGCAATCGACATCATCTTATCACAACTGCAAGGCAGGCAGGGGCGGAGTTAGATTGTGGCATACAGTCAGGGGAAGCTCAAGCCATTAGTGGCCTAAAGTCAAAAATGAATCGAAGGCCTTAAGGTTTAAAAGAAATTAATATTTTTTTTTAATTTAAAGTCTATTCCTAAGATGTAAAGTTGTTAATGTATTTCTTATCAAAGTATTTTGAGAATACATTCGTTTTAATTTGGATGTCTATTTTTATTTGACAAGGTGTTTGGAGTTTAACAAAGTAAAGAAAATCTTCGAATCTTGTATCTTAAACTAAAGAATATATAGAATATACCAAAATGTTCTTTAATATTATGGTCTTAAACATGTCTGTAAAAATTGAAACTAAAAAGTTGACAAAAATAATTTTTTTTCTGAAATGAACTAAAAGAAAAAAATAGTACAAATGATTTCTTTTGAAAAAAATGAGGCCCCTCAAATTGGAGCCTTAGGCGGTTACCTTATTTTCTAAAGCATAGAGTCGCCCCTGCATACAATTTCGATCAAACTCAATATTTATTGTTCAAATTTAGCTATTTTCATTGAATATGTATAAATTATTAATTTTGAATTGAGTAACTTGAAAAAAAACTTGAATTTCGAGCTCATAAATTTCAAATTCTGATTCCGCCTCTTCCAGTGGCTATGTTCATGCATAGAAAAGGAAAAAGAATACCTAAGCAAATATAATTACTGAGAGGTTGGTGGTTTCTGATTGTAGTTGTTAGATTTTAATACATCCAGGCTCCACTTTCTTTTAAAAAAAAAAATACGAACTTTTTTTATTTCTTGACTTCCAACTAATACGACATATTTTGATTTTTAAATTTAACTACTTATACCAAATACCTTATACTATCTCTTAATAAAACAGAACAAAAACAATAAACAAATGGCCTCTACCTCCATCAATTTAACAAGAATATATAGAAAAAGCTTATCAGCTTGTGAATGTGGTATCTATTTAGCCTAAAATTAGCTTATTAGGGAAACAAGTTAACTGATAAGCTAGAGGTCACATAAGCAATGTGATAGTCCCAACCAGTTAATATTTGATAGTGTGAATGTAATAGAAATAATGTAATGGAAATAGCAAAATAGACGATTGAAATGAGATAACTGGGAAAAGGAAAATCTGATGAACAATGATTTTCATCACATTCTTTTTGCCTAGCCGATGTAATCAGATGGGTGCAAAGATGAGTAGATAGGAATATTTATAGAGTTTGCAAAACAGTAATTGATCCTGTAATTCCTATCCGTTACAACCATTATATAAGGATTGTGGCCAGTAAATATGTTCAAATGAATCTGGGGTACATTGTAGTTTGGGCGTTGTTGGATAGTAACTGGTCTAGGATGGTCCAGATGGGTTGGTCCATCCAGAGCACGGTTGCAAGGCGTGTCTATCCCTGACCCCAGGGGCAGACCTACCTTGTATTTTGGGGTGTTTCGGCACCCACTAAACTCGATGCGTAATAGGTACAATTGCATAGAAAATATATGAAAATAGGTATAAAAGATATAAAAGCACCCACTAAAACAAAAGTTGGTTGGGTGCATTGACATTTCAGTTGATTTTAAGGGGCTTAATTCATTGGAAGGAGGTCCCGGATTCAAACCTCATTGAGGTTATTTTTTACTTTTTTCAGTTTTAAAATTTTTTAAAATTCCACTATCCTTGAATCCTGGGTCCGCCACTACCGACCCCGGACCAGTTCTCGTACATGGGAGGGCTCTTCATTCAGCTGACATTGATTGACTCAGGGTTGATTGTAGTCCTTTCTGTGCTTGCCACGGCTCTGGTCAACTATTTTTTGCTCTGATATATATCTACCACTACAATAGCTATACACTAGGTATTACTATGTATTATTATCAAAATAACTGGACCTCCCATGCATGCACCATTATGAAGGAGCAGGTAATAATAATGATATTATCGAGTCAAAGTTTTCAAAAAGAAGATTAATTTATGTTTCTAATATGTGAGAGGTCTCAATCAATATTATTATGACATATTAACCTCATTGGATGAAAGAGAGAGTCTCTAACGAATTTCTTTTCATATGTAAAAAAAGATGGATAGTGACAAACTAACACAAGTTAGCTAAAGCAATGTCCCTATAAATTCTTTATGATCCGTTTGGAGTTAATGTGTGTAGCAACTCGAACAAATAAAAAAGTCTTTCAAAAGTTGTAAAAAAAAAGTACTACTAATTAATTAAAATGGCTAAATTTGGTGATTTGGGTAATTTTCTAGTGTTGTACATTTTACTAGGAATAGTGTGTTCTAGCCATGCTCAGTTACAGCTCAATTTCTATGCCAAAATCTGTCCACAAGCAGAGAAGATAATTCAGAATTATGTGCAAAAGCAAATCACAAATGCCCCATCTCTTGCAGCTGCCCTGCTCAGGCTGCATTTCCACGATTGCTTCGTCAGGGTAAGCTTATGCCTCATTTCATATGAAGACTGCCATTCTTGAAATAATGTGGTTTCCTGATTTTCGTAATTGAATTTTTATAGGGTTGTGATGCTTCTGTACTGCTGAATTTCACTCCGAGCACGAAAAATCAGACTGAAAAAGTGGCTGTTCCTAATCAAACGCTGAGAGGCTTCTCATTCATCGATGGTGTGAAGAAAGCAGTTGAAGCTGAATGCCCTGGAGTTGTCTCTTGTGCTGATATTGTTGCCTTAGTTGCTAGAGACTCTGTTGTGGTTACAGTAAGTACAAGCCTTGAATCAACAAAAATAAAATCTAGTTTCCAACTTGTCGGGCTAATAGAAAACCAAGATAACTAGTTATATAGTAAGATTGAAAGAGATCAATTAAAAGAGTCTCCAACTTTTATATGTTCTCTTTCTCTTCTTTGCATGATAGGGAGGCCCTTACTGGAATGTTCCAACTGGTAGAAGAGATGGAAGAGAGTCGAACGCCTCGGAAGCCTTGGCAAACATCCCTCCTCCGACAAGTAACTTTTCCAGTCTCCAGACATCTTTTGCTAGCAAGGGTCTTGACCTAAAAGACTTGGTCCTATTGTCTGGTAAGTTCAAATTAGTACATCCCTACTGATTTCTGCTTCTGCTGTATTGAAACTTTCCGTGCACTTAGGTGTTTTAAACAAAAACCATTACTAATATGAACAATTTTCTATCAGGTGCACATACCATTGGAATCTCTCACTGCCCGTCATTTTCATCACGTCTATACAATTTTACGGGAATTTGGGGGAAACAAGATCCATCTCTAGACAGCGAATATGCAGCTAATCTTAAGACGAAGAAATGCAAATCAATCAATGACAATACGACAATTGTTGAAATGGATCCTGGCAGTTCCGGTAAATTTGATCTTAGCTACTTTCAGCTAGTGCTAAAGAGAAAAGGGCTATTCCAATCTGATGCAGCCTTGACAACAAGTGCGACAACAAAGTCATTCATCAATCAGCTAGTACACGGATCACTCAAACAATTCTATGCCGAATTTGGTGTAGCCATGGAGAAAATGGGCAAGATTGAAGTCAAGACCGGCTCTGCTGGTGAGATTAGGAAGCATTGTGCAGCTGTGAATAGTTAAGAGATGTCTTTTGCCTTTGTTCCCAACTTCCAATATTCGTGAGCTTGTATTTTGTATGTAACCTTTGTGTGAATGATTCGGGATAACATGTATCATTTCTTTTTGTAGTTATCCCAACTTATTCTTGTATATTGATGTTTTTTCTTGAAATAAAACTAATCTGCCAAAAACTGTTTTTTTCTAGAAGTTGGAAATATGGAACATTTTCCTGGAAGAGATTGTACTTTTCCCTTTCAAACCTATTTGTACTTTTCCCTTTCAAACCTATCTGTTCACCACCTGATACTTCTCTTTCTCATGGTTGAATGCTTATGGTCGATTGTGGATTTAATGATTGTTGAAAAATCTTTCTACGGATACATGAATATTACTCCATGTACTTTTCACATGCTTGAAAAGGGTCGGTTAAGTTTTAGCTCCTGAGTACAGATGCCATATTCTCATGGATACAAACCGAACTAGCTACACAGTGATACAACATATTAAGCTTTATTTAGTACACTTCCTGATTGAGATGACAGTATAAACTACCTAGTCCGTGTTTACTTTATATGTTGCTTTGGGATTGTGTTGGTCATTATTACACTTCTTGATTGGTGATAGGGACTATAAGATAAGACAGGTTTTATTCTATTGCAACCAATCAACTTAGTAAAGAATTTTCTCTATTTCTTTTGTTACTCTTTTTAGCTTGGAAGGGTGATACACTACCAAAATTGACGCCATATGTCAACCGGATTTGAACTTGATGTTTTTGGGAACAAATAAATAAAGGATGGAAGAAAATTTCACTTTCTTAAATTCGTGGACATGAGTTAGCATCATAAAATGCGAAGAAAGGGGAAGTCCAAGACATTCCCTTCTTAATTTTCTTCAACTCATGTTATGTGTCCTGATTGTTGAGCTTTTCATTTCATGTTTTCGTTGTTCTTCAGTTGGATTCTGTAACTTTTAACGAATTTTGTACTGAAACTCCAAACTACTATTAATGGATGGTCATTTGATCTCCCTAAGAGAAGAAAACTTCAGATGACAATAGCTATTTGCACATAAACTCAAAGACCATGCTTGTATGATTTTACATTTCCTTTAGTATTTTAGTTGTTTTCCAGAAAGAAAACACCACTTTGATAACTCAAAATTTGAACTTTCACCAAAGTGTTGGAATTATGTTGAAGAGGAAAGATTCTGCCTCGGAATATTCGAATTTGACAGAGATTGCAGAGAATTATATTTGATACGATATGTCATAATATTATGACAATTTTAAGTTGAACCAGCTTGTGCGGAAGGCTACAATAATTTAGAAGAGATGCAGAAACCTAACAGTTGACGAGGGAGAGAGAAAGAAAATCTTGTAGTGCTAGCACTAAACATTCATTCTATTCAATCTCATTCCATTTTAGGATAGATAGTAATACTAAAATTACAAGTGAAGTGGTGATCGTCTGACCAATCGATCTGACAATAGATTGCTCGTGCCTGTTAACTTCAATGGTTTCGGGTACAAGAATCTATATATAGGCAACGACAACTTCAACAAAAGTTCAAGTCTAAGACAAGAATACTTATGAAGTTCCTTAACACCCTCAACACAAGATTATGAATAATCTATCCAAAAGGTATGTTATATTTCAAAAATGAGATGAAACAGAATGGTAAAGCCAAATCCTCCGACTTCACGGAGTGTCCTTAATGAATAATTCCCCTCGCTGTACCCGAGATTGTGGAATCTTCCTCCCATGATAAAATGGCTTTCAATCCGAACAATAGCGGTACCTCAAATTGTTGGATTCGTCGAACTCACTCAACAGCTTAATGATCACACAGAGTTTTTGTATAGAAGTAGAATGTTTTTGCTGTCAAAAATCATATCTATAATTGAGGAATATATCAGGTATTTATAGCTTTAAATGTGTCCTTTCATAAAGGATGCATTGGTTCAGCAGAAAGGCACCTATTCAGTAGCAGTCACGTCCCTGCGCCCAGTCTGTGCTGGACCTGCGCCTGATCTGCAGCCGCAGGTGACGTTTCGTAATTTCCAGTAGCTTTTGCGCTACGTCTGTGCCCACAGGTTGCGTACCTGTGCTGCATCTGCGCCCGCAGGTCACCCTACAGCGCGAAACAGTGTGCCTTTTACCTCGAAAGGTCGCATCCCTTCATGATGCGTTGCGTATGCGTTTGAGTGGCGTCAAAATTGCGCCCGCACTTAGAGAAAAATAATTATATAGATTTTTGGATTAAGTTTTTCACTTGTAACACAAGTTTCAAATAAAATTCATCTAAAAAGATAGAACTCATCGATCGATCATTTTCTAAATCCAAATCTGAAGCCGAGCCGAGCGAACGACAACAACGGAGGCGCGAGGCACCATCTTGTTCCTTCCTCACTATCTATGTGGAGTTAGTGCTCCTTATTAAAAACACTTCAAAGTTTCCTTCTCCCACCAATGTGGGAGAATTAGTGAACTTTCCAATTTGAGAGTACACTTTCTAATTTGGTGTCTCTCTTTCCCTCCACCATTTTCTCTCTATTTTTTATTCACATATACACCTTGAACCCAACAATCCCCCACATGAATAGGGAATGACTATCTTTTGAAGAAAGATACGGATAAGCATGTGATCATTTAGCAAAGACTGATTGCATCTAAATAAGTAGGTTTCCCTATGAACTTTCCGTAGTGAACATGCATCGGATGCACTCGGTCAATCGGTAGATTTGATATCTTTGAACTATCGAGCTTTGATGTACACCTAGACAACACATGTCACACAACCAGCCTTTTACTGTTTATAGTTCTCATGGTTTTGTTCTTTTCAGTCATGAACACGTTTCGGTTTCATGAGAGCTTAGGGAATAGGCCTTTACAAACATTCTCCTTGAAGCGGTTTCCACTTCACCCTCACATAGGTGATTTCTAAAAGTTCAATCCTGTAGACTAAACTATTTGGTCAGATCTGCCAAATTTAGATAATCATTAAAAGATTTTTCACCTTAAGTTTTATCCTTGTTTACTACACATTGTCTACATCATGAGAATGTATTGGGTAATTGACAATGTTAAACTTGTCAGACACAACTTTGTTTGATCCCTTTGAACCTAGCTCTTGGGATCTTCAGTCTGCTAGGTAGAGTTACTGCCATGTAGACTTGTCTTAGGCCTTAAATCCATTCCCTTGGATGTCCTTCCCACTCCTTCTCTAGATATGCCTAATGTAAGTAGATCAAACACATTATCCTTTGACTTTACATAGTCAACAGTGATAATTCCACTAGAGAGAAGTTCTCTAATGGTATTATGTCTTTGTCTTATGTGACGAGATTTACCGCTGTACATCATGCTCCCTTCCCTACCTATTGCTGCTTGGCTATCACAGTGTATACATACTGGTGCCACTGGTTTGGGCCAATAAGGAATATCTTCCAAGAAATTCCGAAGCCATTCTACTTTTTCACCGGCTTTATCCAATGCGATAAATTCAGATTTTATTGTAGAGCGAGCAACACAAGTCTTTTTGGATGATTTCTAAGAGACCGTTCTTCCTCCAATAGTAAATACATATCCACTTGTGGATTTTTATTTCGTTCGATATGGTGATCCAACTTGCATCACTATATCTTTCAAGTACCGCGGGATATTTATTATAATGCAAAGTATAGTTTTGAGTGCATTTAAGATACCCAAAACTCTTTACATTGTCATCCAATGAGTTTTATTAGGATTACTCGTGTACCGACCCAACTCACTTATAGCGCATGTTATGTCTGGTCGAGTACAGTTCATTATATACATTAAACATCCCAATACTCTTGTGTACTCCAATTGTGAGTCACTTTCACCTTCATTTTTTTAAAGTGCAAAGCTCACATCCAATGTAGTCTTGGCAATACCAAATTCCATATACTTTAATTTGTCAAGTACCTTTTCGATGTAATGAGACTGTGTCAATGTCAATCCTTGTGGAGTTCTATGGATTCTTATTCCTAAGATCACATCCGCAACTCCGAGGTCTTTCATATCGAACTTGCTCTCGAGCATTTATTTCGTTGCATTTATGCCAGAAATGTCTCTACTGATGATTAACATATCATCCACATAAAAACAAATAATGACTTGGTGATTTGGAGTGTCTTTAATATAAACACAATCATCACATTCATTAATCTTGAACCCGTTTGCCAACATGGTATTACCAAACTTTGCATGCCATTGTTAGGTGCTTGTTTTAGTCCATAAAGTGACTTAACAAGTTTATACACCTTATTGTCTTTTCCTGGAACCACAAAACCTTCAGGTTGTTCCATGTAAATTTCTTCCTCCAATTCTCCATTTAGGAATGCGGTTTTCACATTCATTTGATGGATTTCAAGACCATATACCTCCGCCAAGGTAATTAACATTCGAATTGACGTTATCCTTGTTAATGGTGAGTATATATCAAAGTAATCATGTCTTTCTTTCTGTTTAAAGTCTTTTACTACAAGTCTTGCCTTGTATTTGTCAATAGTACCATCCGTTTTTATTTTCTTTTTGAAAATTCATTTAGAACCTAAAGGTTTATTTCCTGGAGGAAGATCAACCAACTCCCATGTATGGTTGCTTAAGATTGAATCAATCTCGCTATCGACTTCCTCTTTCCAAAAGGATGGGTTCGAAGACGCCATCGCTTCCTTAAATGTTTGAGGCTCATTTTTTAGGAGAAATATTACAAAATCTGATCCAAACGAAGTTGACGTTCTTTGATGTGTACTACTTCTTGGATTCTCATCATTATGTACATTCTCACTTGGTTCATGTCGAAGTCGTTTAGACCCCCCACTAGACTATTCACGTCTAGTTTTATATGGATAAATATTTTTAAAGAATTCAGCATTATCTGATTCAATTACCGTATTTTTATTAATATCCGGACATTCGGATTTATGAACCAAAAACCAACATGCTTTACTACTTTTAGCATATCCAATGAATATACAGTCCACCATCTTAGGTCTTATCTTAACCCTTTTAGGCATAGGAACTTGGTCCTTTGCTAGACACCCCCACACTTTGAAGTATTTCAAGTTGGGTTTTCTTCCTTTCTATTTTTCATAAGGAATTGATTTTGTCTTACTATGGGGAACTATATTGAGTATTCGGTTGGCTGTAAGGATAGTCTTCCCCCACAAACTTTGCGGTAAACCTGAACTTATAAGTAGGGCATTCATCATTTCCTTCAAAATTTGGTTTTTCCTTTCCATAATTTCATTAGATTAAGGTGAATACGGGGTCATAGTTTGATGGACAATTCCATTCTCTACACATATTTCGACGATGGGAGATTCATATTCTCCGCCCCTATCACTTCTTATAGTTTTGATTTTTTTCTCTAACTGATTTTCAACTTCAGTTTTGTATTGCCTAAATGCATCTATTGCTTCATCCTTACTATTTAACAAGTCGACATAACAATATCTACTGCAATCGTCCATAAAAGTTTTGAAATACTTTTTCCACCGCGAGATGGTGTTGACTTCATATCACAAATGTCAGTGTGGATTAAGTCTAAGGGACTGGAATTCCTTTCAACGGACTTATACGGATTCTTAGAATACTTTTATTCCACACAAGTTTGACACTTTGATTTATTGCACTCAAAGTTTGGCAAAACTTCTAAGTTAATCAGTTTTCGTAATGTTTTGTAATTAACATGGCCTAATGGTTCATGCCACAAGTCATAAGACTCAAGAAAGTAATAAGAATTTGAACTTTTATTGATTTCAACATTCATTACATTTATTTTGAATAGGCCCTCATTGAGGTAGCCTTTTTCCACATACACTTCTCCTTTACTAAGTACAATTTTTTCGGAAACAAATACACATTTGAATCCATTTTTGTCTATAAGTGAAACTGAAATCAAGTTCTTCCGTAACTCCAGAACATACAAGACATAGAAGTGTCAACACTTTGCCGAAAGTCATCTTCTAGCACACTTTTCATGTTCCTTCTACATTTGCAGTAACAGAGTTTGTCATGTAGAACTTTTTTTCTACTTGAGTTGGAGTGAATATCGAAAACAACTCCTTATTAGAACAAACATGGCGGGTGGCACCAGAATCCATCCACCATTCGCGAGGATTTCCCACCAAGTTGCATTCGGAAAGCATAGCACACAGATCATCCGTTTCTTTCTCGGACTCAACCAAATTTACTTGGTCCTTCTTCTTCCCTTTCTTCGGGGCACGAAAATTTGTAGATGTGTGGCCAATCTTGTCGCAGTTTAAGCACTTTTCCTTGAATTTTTTCTTGGGTTGATTGCTTTCATTTCCAACTTTTTTTCACTTTTTAGAATTGTTTTGGTCATCTTCTACAATGTTTGCTCCATTTATTGCAGAATTGCCCCTTGACCTTCTTTCCGTAACCTTATTATCATCTTCAATACGTAGTCATACAATCATGTCTTTGACTGATATCTCCTTATGTTTATGTTTCAAATAGTTCTTGAAGTCTTTCCATATAGGTGGTAGCTTTTCTATTATTGCTGCTACTTAAAACGCTTCATTTACAATAAAGCCTACAACAAAGGTTATGTGAATACTAAGAACATCTTTAAACTGTTCAACAAACGTATTTTTTAAAATCATACCTTCCGTAAGGAGATCATGGATAATCACTTGTTGTTCCTGCACTTGGGAAACAATAGACTTGTTGTCTATCATTTTGTACTCCAGGAATCTTGCAATGAAAAACTTTTTAGTTTTGACATCCTCTGTCTTGTACTTCCGTTCTAGCGCTCTCCATAACTCTTTTGCAGTCTTTGTTCCGCAATACATATTGTAAAGGTTATCTTGGAGACCACTCAAGATGTAATTCCTGCAATGAAAATTAGAGTATTTCCAAGCCTCTACAATCACGAAGCGCTCTTGTTCAGAGGTTCCCCTGGGTACCTCCAGAGCTTCCTCAAATGTGAACCTTTAAAGGTAGAGAGTTGTGAGGAAAAAAAACATTTTCTGCTTCCATCTCTTGAAGTCAATACCCGCGAACTTTCCAGGTTTCTCCTCCGGTGCTATAGATTGCGGAGCATTAGTACAACTCGTCGTGACAATACTAGTTGCCTCCATAATCATTCCAGCATTATGCATTTGACTAAAAGTCATCATTTTCTGGTCACCACAAGAAAGTACCTTTAGTATATCGAAATACTTATTAATAAGTTGCAGCAACTTTAAATACCTCTTGTTATGAGTTTAACGATAAAGTTTTTATGACTTCCAATCATCAACCGAGTGATCTTTAACATGTGATGAAGATTTTTTGTATTCAAATCACTAGTTAAGTTCAAATGGAGTAGAAAGCTTAAAGCTCTAATCTCCAGAAAACAAGCAATACAGATTCCAAAACTTTATTCCTTAAGATTATTAACTTCAATGTTTTCGGGTACAAGAATCTGTATATAGGAAATGACAACTTCAACACAAGTTCAAGTCTAAGACAAGAACACTTATGAAGTTCCTTAACACCCTCAACACAAGATTATGAATAATCTATCCACAACATAAACATCACGATTCATAATTTAAAATTGGAATCTTGGGCTTCATGGATAAAAGGAATCTATGAATGAACACTTGACATACCTTGGATGGAAACTTCTTGAAAACTAACGGTAGAATCTCTTGAATTTAAAGCTCCAATGAAAATTCTAGACTTGTTCTTGAGAGTATTTGAGAGTAACAATAATATTTTAGTGAAATAAGGGTTGAATCTCGTGTTATAGGCTTATATAGGGGTGGAAAATTGACCTTTTTGCCCTTAAAAACATGAACATTTAATGACTAAAACTGGGCATTGATGCAATTGGTGATGCGGCGCGTCGGTGCATCGACGCGATACCCGACACGTCGCGCTATGATCATGCTAAGCCACAGTAGTTTTTCTGGCAGTCCCTGCAAAAATATTAACTAACGTGATAGGCAATGCTGCGCATCAAGATCACATTGGTTCACTATTTTGGGACACAAACGTGGTCTAAACGAGGTCCAAAAAATCTTAAACTTGTCCCTAAACACCTATTGACCTCTCTGATCATGAATTAACAAAAATACGGACCATTAAAGAACATTATGGTGGCGAAATGAGATTGCCAATTTTTGAAGGCCAAATATAAACTAAGTCTGAGAACTTCGCTAGAATTTTCCAAGTATGGGACTCCCTTGACAAGCTTAAAGGACAGATTTAAGCTTAGAAATTTTGTGGGGTCTTACATATATTGAATGGTACGTATACATGTGTATATGTTTTATAAATTAGTGTATAACTATATATATAGTGTGTTTATATATTGTAGTATATATATATTGTAGTATATTTAATTTAAAGTAGTACGTATATATTGAATGGTACGTGTATATGTGTATATATCTTCTATAGACGTATATATTTAACGTATACATATGTATATGTTTTATAAATTAGTGTATAACTATATATATAGTGTGTGTATATATTGTAGTATATTTTATTTAAAGTAGTACGTATATATTGAATGGTACATATATATGTGTATATATCTTCTATAGACGTATATATTTAACGTATACATGTGTATATGTTTTATAAATTAGTGTATAACTATATATATAGTGTGTATATATTGTATTATATATATGTATTGTAGTATATTGTATTTAAAGTAGTACGTAATAATTGAATGGCACGTATATATGTGTATAAATATTCTATAGACGTATATATTTAACGTATACATGTGTATATGTTTTATAAATTAGTGTATTACTATATATAGTGTGTGTGTATATATTGTAGTATATTTTATTTAAAGTATATATTGAATGGTATGTATATCTGTGTATATATCTTCTATAGACGTATATATTTAACGTATACATGTGTATATGTTTTATAAATTAGTATATAACTATATATATAGTGTGTGTATATATTGTAGTATATATATTGTAGTATATTTTATTTAAAGTAGTACGTATATATTGAATGGTACGTATATATGAGTATATATCTTCTATAGACGTATATATTTAACATATACATGTGTATATATTTTATAAATTAGTGTATAACTATATATATAGTGTGTGTATATATTGTAGTATATATGTATTGTAGTGTATTATATTTAAAATAGTACGTATATATTGAATGGTACGTATATATGTGTATATATATCTTCTATAGACGTATATATTTAATGTATACATGTGTATATGTTTTATAAATTAGTGTATAACTATATATATAGTGTCTGTATATATTGTAGTATATATATATTGTAGTATATTTTATTTAAAGTAGTACGTATATATTGAATGTCACGTATATATGTGTATATATTTAATGTATATGTGTGTATATGTTTTATTAATTAGAGTATAACTTTCTATATAGTGTGTGTATATATTGTAGTATATATATATTGAAGTATATTTTATTTAAAGTAGTACGTATATATTGAATGGTACGTATATATGTGTATATATCTTCTATAGATGTATATATTTAACGTATACATGTGTATATATTTTATAAATTAGTGTATAATTATATATATAGTGTGTGTATATATTATAGTATATTTTATTTAAAGTAGTACATATATATTGAATGGTATGTATATATGTGTATATATCTTCTATAGACGTATATATTTAACGTATACATGTGTATATGTTTTATAAATTAGTGTATAACTATATATAGTGTGTGTGCGTATATATTGTAGTATATGTTTTATTTAGAGTAATATATATATTTAACTAACGTATAGTCGTATACACGATTACATGTGTAATTGTGTATATGTGTATATGTGTATATATTTTTTAAATTATAATGTAGTATATACTATATATATAGTGTATATATATTGTTTAACATATTTAAAATGTCTATACGTGGGTTTTTAACCTGTTTTGACCGGGTTTAGGTGGGTTGGACCGGGTTGGGTTAAGTGGGTCAATTCAGGGTTGTTTTTAAAAAAATTATTGTTGGGCTCAGAACCGGCCCGGCCCGTTTAACCAGTTTCGGATCCGTACCGGCCCACAATCCGGCTAAAATTTATGGGCCGGTTTCGGGTTGACCCGGCCCAGCCCACTTGACACCCCTAATCCTCGGTGAAGACGAGAAAAAAATTACTATGAACAAGCACTAAGTTTTGTGAAAAAAATAACTGTTGTATTTTTTCTTACCTTATGGTTTTAATAATAAAAGATTTGCCTTTTTCTTATTTAAAAAATTTTCTGCCACGACCCAAAAATCTGGAGTTATGATGGCAATTAACTCAGCTCAACCTAGATAAGTAAGCCCCAACATCAAGAGTTAAGAAAATTCAAAAACCACAGTAAAATAGAACATGACAAGACTTCTAGAACGAAGTCAGGCCCTAAAATATATATCAAATGAAAATCTTAAAGAAATACATAAATCTAATCTCAAAACCTGGTATCATAAGTCCAAAGCATCTAATAATACAACTGAGTCTGAAATATAACATTCATCTCTGAAATAACTAAAGACATAAATAAAAATAGGATGAGGCCTGGAAATGACTCTAGACACCTAGAGTATGCTTATACCTCGAGTTACCAACTATCACACGCACGAACTCAGTCACCCCGTATAGTGCTCGTACTAGGATTTGTACCGAAAGAGCACAATAGGATATGATTCACTTGTACTTAGTAGGTATCATAGGTTGATAACGCTCAACTTACTCCACAGATTAGGGTAAGGCGGTCGTTGTCAATATATTTACTCAACTTCAGAGTCAGGGTCGAATCCACAGGGAACAATGTGAGTGGAGATTAAACTAATTTGAAATGATAGCTACAATTTAAATTCAAATAAATAATAAGAAAAGACAAAATGGAGGTTTTTATCAATCAAACAAATACTAACGTTTCAACTTATTTTAGAACTCAAAACTTAGATTTTAATATTTCGAATCAATGATATAGCGAAACTAGAGTTGTGATCACTATGACTATTAATCTCCATTGAATAATAATTGTTCAAGATTCTCGTGGAAGATAGGAACAACAGAATATCCCCGACGACGATACTATCTGACTTATCTTTCGACCTCACCAGACAATTTATTATCTAATTCTCTCGAACTTAGATAACATATCTATTTCCATAAGGATGTTATCTCAGGTAGATTAATCCAGTTACGACATCAATCATTAAACAGAAGGTTGGTAGCTTCCGAGTCCCTGTTGATAATTCACGTCCTCTAGTCTATTTTTTCGTTAGAAGCAAATAAAACCTAAGGAATAACCTAATGTTTGCAACCAATAGATTTAAGTTAAAACAACAGAATTTCAAGACGTTCCCACAATCACTCAAACCCTAATTTAACTATTAAATTAATGAAATAATAATCATAGATCCCACAACCCTAGTTGTGGGTTTTAGTTGCTCATAAGATAGAAAGAGAAGACAAAGATTGAATTCATAAATTAAAGTAATTAAACTTACAAAAGATGAAATCCAAAGTTGATTCTCCTCCAAATATAATAAAAAATTCCCAAAACTAAATCAAAGGATTGAAAATTGAATTCTAAGTTAAGAGAGCCAAAAACTAGAGAAAGAAAAGTGATTCCTGGCCTCTCCAGGCCTCCCATCAATGAAACCCTAAAAGTTGTTATTTATAACCCTGATTTAAGACAAATTTGAAATTAATTAGAAAAACTCTCAACTATGCATTAAATACTTCATCCTAACTATGGAAATAAAACAACAAAATAATTATTTTTCTCGGACAGGTGACGATGTAGCTGACGCCGCGTCAAGAATCTGATGGCGTATCACGGATGGCATCATATTTGTTCTAGTTGTCTTCAATATCTTCCTTAGGATGACAATGTAGCTGACGCCGCATCAGGATTCTGACGGCGTATCACAGATGTTGTCAGAATTCTTCTTCAAGTTCTGCTTCTCTGGTTAAGGTTGACGACATTCTTGACGCCTTATCACCATTTTGACGTCGTGTCAAAAATGGGCGTCACAACTTCTTCTCAACTTCAAGTCCCTGGTTTAGGATGACGTCACTTCTGATAGCCTATCACAAGGCTAACGACGTATCACGAATGTTGTCAGTCATGTTTTCTTCTCTTTTTGCTCAGTTTTCACTCCTTTTGCTCCATTGTTGTTTATTTCCATGCATCTTGACTTTCCTACAAAATCTTAAGAAATAACATCAAAAACACCAATAATTACTTATGAACTTACAATTTTTTCAAATTAAAAAGTCCTAAATGTGCTACAAAAATCTAGCACATCATAGGTCGGCTGAGCAAAGTACAAAATAAGATAAATAAAAAATAAACTACGAGCACGTCACCTAAAAATATAAAAGTCTCAAATGATAGCTCACATCATCTCCATTATATTTCTTATATAACTATAAAAATCAAAGAAAGCTCATAATTCAATAGATAGGGGAATTGAATACACAACCAACATATAAATGAACATGAAGATACATATGTAGATGTGATGCAATAGTGATAATGATGATGTGAATGTTTGAGTTTTACCTCATAACCATTAGTATACACCTATCGAGCCACAACGATTCCAAAATAGGACCCATTGGGGGTTCGCAACTCGTAAGGGATAGCAAGATGAAACTAGATTAACCTGAGTAATGCTAAACCTCATAAATGATCAATTGTGTTTCGAAGCATAGTAAAAATGAAGACGTGGAAAATTAGGGTTAGATATTATTGCAATCGAGTCATGTGAATAAAAAGGGTAATATAGTAAAGTGAACATTGAATTTCCATTAGAAGCGGTTAGGAATTAACAGAGGATAACGGGGGAATGTGAGTCTGGGGATGGACAGAGAGGAAGTGTGGAATGGTGTGAAATTAGGTTGTGGCATCCCTGTAAGACCCCGTAAGATCCTAGCTCAATTCAGCTCACGATTGAATGTAAAAAGGGTCCAAGAGTTAGAAAATTTCACTAAGTGTTAAGACTTAGTCATTTCTAAAGCCCCTAAACTTTGATGATTTTATTTTTGACCTTCCCGTCATCGAAAAGTTAATTTTTAAGTTGATTCATGATCGGGGTTATCGATGGAAAATATCGGGTAAGTTTCGGAATTTTTGAATGAGTGTAAGGTCACGTTTGGAGATGCAAAACTATAGACCCCCCAAAATAGGACCACGACACGGGGCTTGGTCCACTATTAGGGATGCCCGCGGCTCGGGGATTAGAACCCCAGTCCAAAGCCCGCGGTGCCCGGCTCATCGCCCATGGCGCCCGACTCATTATCCGTCTCTATTTTTATAGCTTTTGATTTCATTTTTCAAGGGCAATTAGGTCTTTTCCGTTCACTCAATTGATCCATAACACGTGATTAAGGGTTCCAAAAGCATTATTTATCATATTTTACTCACAATTCTCTCTAAAGAAAGTAATTTTCTCTTAAGAATAAACCCTAGCCTCTTTAAAATTCAAGCTCAAGCTTCAAGAAACCACCAAGAACTTTCACTAATTCATCAATTAAGGTATGTGTGATGTTCATTCATGGGTCCTTTTCACCCATGGAGTCTAGGAATCCATTTTCAAGTTTAAATCCATGATGTTTATATGTTATTATGAGTTATCTTCATGAGGTTATTATGAATCTTGATTACAAATTATGTTTACCATGTGTTTTCGTTGGAAATTATCCTTGACACGTTTGAATGATGATTTACGCATGTTAAATCCTGAATCCATGATTTTAGTATTTGAATTACGTTAGTATCACATGTTTTAACTATTTTCATGCTTAAGCCTATGAATTTCAAGTGTTTGATGAAATGCCTAAATGATTGGGTTTTGAACAATAACTATTTATTATATTTTCAAAGCTTTAGTATGTTCCTATCATTATTGTTATTGAGTCTTGGGCTTATGAATACCCAAAATTTAGTTGTTTACATAGTTTTCAGTATCTATAGAATGATTTCAGTTATACCATGAGCAATATCATTCAGTCAGTAATATGGTCAGTTGTGAGTCTAGTTCAGTCTAGTAATCAGTGTCCTTCAGTTGGAAGTTAAACGTAGCACCGAGTGAACATAGGGATGGTGTCTCCCCTATCAATATGCGTGAGGCACTTGTCTCCCCCGTCAGTAGGCATGATATATTAGTAGAAGTCCCTAGGTTTGAGACCTACGGGCCACCATAGACTTTGAGGGGTCCTCCATCAGATAGGAATAACACCCTCAGTCTTCGGGATACATATTAGTGGATCCACATAGCCAATATTAGTACCTGTGGCAAGGTACTAATGCCCTTCCAACTGGAGTTACAGGTTGGACCATTTTAGTATATTGGGGCATGTCGGTTATAGCTAGCTCCCATAGTCTCAGTTTAATATTCAGTACAAAGTTTAGTTTTAGTTTTTCTTGACCATAACATACAGCTATCAGTTATTCAGCATCAGTTTTTTAGTTTACAGACTATATCAGAATCATGTTTTATGCTTGGTCATGCATTCTCAGATTTTTTACAATTTTATGCATTCATACTCAGTTATCTCATGTTATTCAACCAGTTATTATCTCATGCATATGACCCGTACATTTCATCCTAGCCTCATCTTATATACCAATACATTCAAAGTACTAACTGTATACTCATTTCTTGCCCTATGATGTCTTATATCATAGGTTCAGATGCTCAGGTTCCCGATCATACTTAGATATTCCAGTGCATCAGCAGCAATAGTGAGTCCTCATATAGCGAGGATTGTTTATGTTTATCTGAGTCTTTCATCTCAGTAGTTAGTCAGAGTTATTTGGGGGCTTGTTCCATCAACTCCTCGATCAATTAGAGG